>CM062625.1:29257133-29265452 GCA_025617555.3 Puccinia polysora
TATCATCATCATCCAATATCATACACCTTGACCATCACCATAACCATCCACCACCATCATCATGAACCAATACCACATATATTTTACCACCATCCACTGCCATCATTTTCATCCAATATCATATACCTTCACCATCATCATGAAAATCCACCACCATCATCATCATCCAATACCATACACCTTGACCATCATCATAACCATCCACCACCATCATCATCAACCATTAACACATACCTTGACCACCATCCACCACCATCATCATCATCCAATACCATACACTTTGACCATCATCATAACTATCCACCACCATCATCATCAACCATTGCCACATACCTTGACCACCATCAACCACCATCATCATCATCCATTACCATAAACCTTGACCATCATTGGTTATCAAGTATAGGCTCAGACCTTATCAATCACCACCTGTAAAATCAAAGGAGTATCCATCAGTAACAAATAAAATAAGATAAAATCTATAAAAGATAAGACAAGAGAAAAGATTCTTGCCTTACTCAGCTATACAGCAAAAGTCACACATCTGTTCCACCACTTCTTCCTTATCAAGCTTGAAACATTTGATCCTAGGTCTGATAGAGACTACTATAGTAGCAACTCTATCCAAAAATCAGCCAAAATTTTATTTTCTTTTATTGTTTTAGGAATTACTACAGTACTCAGTGGGGCAGGAAATTCAAAACCACCCTTAGTATTCTTCTGTAATATCAATAGTTGTAGTACAAAATTCCCCCTCAAGTGACTTCCAAAAAGCAATTTGCTAAACTTTAACCAATCCCAAAGGATTCTCTACACCGGTAAGACAATCTTGTACTCCAAACACAAATGTGAGGCTCTGGGCCTTATGGCTTCCCTCCAACTGGTGGCAAAATTGGGACCACGCCAAAAAAAAATTCATATTCACTGATAAAAAGGGAGTCCTTCTCAGAACACTGAACCCACCTGCTTCCAAACCCTGCAAATAAATATACAAAGAGCTGATGTAACTCTGGAAAAATTTAAATCCACGCCAACAGTTCCACCTGGTTTGGTGCCTGGGAAATTCCAGCATCCAAGGCAATGAGGACACAGACAAGAAGGAAAATGAGGCAGCTCAATCAGGCCCGAACCCCCCCTCATTGTGGCCTTCAACCATTGGCATACAAGCCTCAGCCATGCTGAGCCATCTAGCATCTGGGTGCAGAAGCTTTAATGGGTATCTTTTTCAAATAAGGAAAGCCCTAGATCTGTACTGCCCCAGGTGCGGCTACTTTAAGGAAACAGTCACTCACTTCTTTCACTTTTTCCCTGCATACAAGACACAGCAGAAAATGCAAAGATTATCCCTGAGGAAAGACAGACACACACAAAAACCAAGCAACTTGGAATTGGAATTGAATAAATTGGAGTCATGGTCAGCCCTGGAAAATTATATCAGATCAACAAACCATTTTGAATCCCTAGTTCCCCTGGTGGCTGACCCACCCTAAATCCCAGGTACCCTATTCTGCCCCCTTTTCTAATTCCTGTTCTCTTCCATTTTCTTGTTTCTTTGAACAAGTTGTTTTCTTGATTGCCTGTGTCTCCTCTTTTTCTCCTTTTTTTTCTTTTTTCTCTCTTTGTTCCACTCTCACCTTCAAGTCAAACAATGATGCCACCCTCAGGGCATCTCTCCTGCAGGAGGTAAACAGCAAATCTAAACCCAATTTACCTCCCAAAAACCCAAAAATAACCTGTCCCACAGGTGCTATCTGTGGTGTTATTTTAACTTGGGAGGTATATGGGGGTCTTGGGGTGCCACATCTGGCAACCCTCTAGCTCCTTTGATATCCTTCAATATCTGGTACATCCATCTGCAATATGTGCAAATATGTCATACCTCACCCAACTGCAAACCAACTGAGAGGCAAGGCCTAACCAAAAGGCTATGAAACCGGCTGAAAGACCAGTTCACTTTGCAGTTGTTATGGTGTCACATACCACCGTGTTACAGTACCCCCGGTTTTAAGGGCACTTTGTCCCAAAGTTTGTATGGCTGGTGGAACTAACCCACTTTGCAGTCATGGAGCCATATTAAGACACACTCCTGAACGCCATAAGGAGCCAACAAGACTTGGGAGTCTTGCTGTTGACAGGCAAAAAACCTAACAATTGTCACAGGAGCAAGCCACCTTTCAAAACTTGTCCTGATTGCAAATTGAAACTGCAACAGGGCTTGTTGGTTTGCTGTCATACCTTGGACAACTGCAAACCAACTGAGAGGCAAGGCCTAACCAAAAGGCTATGAAACCAGCTGAAACACCAGTTCACTTTGCAGTTCTTATGGTGTCACATACCACCGTGTGACAAAATCCTACTGCACATCTTTGTCTGCCTTCCCCAAAAGTTTTTACCACCGCTCCCCCCCCCCAAACTGCTCAATTGTTTGGTCTGGGTGGCAGGGAATCACACACAAGTACCTCCCTGCAGTTTTTGGTGCAGCAGTTTTGGGGAAGCAAAACCCACTGCGCAAACCTTAATTTTACGGTTTGCCTCCCAACTTTTACCTCCCGCAGGAGAGATGCCCTCAGCCTCAGAGACTAGTTGTAACTCTCTACCAGCCACTTTGCATATCCAAAGTGGTCCATGCTACGTTCAATTTACCACTATATATATATATATATAAATACTTGGCATCCTATTCCAATTATTTTTTTATTTTTTTGAATATTTCTTCAGGTTTTCTGACCATTCTTACAATCGCATTTAGAATTCACTTGAAAACTTCCAATCCGTTCACAAAAAAAAAAAAAAAAAAAAAAAAAACATCCATCTCACTCATTTATTTATTTTCATAATCAAAATACTGAATAAATTTCAGAAAGTTTTCCCCGGAGGTGTTTTTCAAAATCTGACATGAGAGTTTGATTGCTCTCCGAAGACAGGTGTGTTTTTAAATTTTCTTACGTTTTTTTACTTATTATGAGCACTGGGGGTCACCCAAATTAGTCGGAGGTTTCAACAGCTAAGAAAAAAAAGTTCTCTCAAATGGCACTGACTCTCAAACAATCCTAAGGGATCGCGGTCGATTCTATTACTCTAGTCGATTGCAGGCAGATGATAGCATGTGAAAGTGTCCTTTGCTCAGTGGTAGGCTCAAGTTAGTGAGCGTTTCTGCTGAGGAAATTAACAAATAAATAAATCCCGACAAATGTAGGTACAATATTTACAATCAACGAACCAATAAGCTGAAGCGATCTATAGGTGATAAATGAGGAAGGTGCCGATTCGAGTCCTTTAAAGAGATTTCAAAAATGAAAAAAAAAGTTACTAATTATCAATTACGCAGAAATTCGTCAAGCAAGGTCCATAGGAGAACTTTGAAAAATAGAGGGACAACCCATCTATTTAGAGCAACGATATAGAAAAATCTCATGTCCATGTGATCAAGTATTTGTAAAGGTCAAAAGTGAGTCAGGGAATCCAGAAATATTACGAGGGCGTTCTGCGCCTTCATCAAGACCGTCATTTCGTTGCCCCCGATCTCACGGGGCCCAAGATAGAAGGAAAATGGACCGCAGGAAGACAAAAGCTCGGGATCAGATTGCATGTATCTCCGCTTATTCTAGCTTGATCTAAATATCCAATCCCTTTGAGTGTAAGGAATTTCGTTGGTTACCCATTGAAACCTACATGTCAAGGAAAATATTACAGTTCAGCTGATCGGGGATTTCAAAGAAGAATGGTGAAAGAATGATAAGGAGGCAAAGCGATAACGGACTCATCGTATAACAAAGAAAGGCCGTTTTGTTTGGCATTCGATATCACCGATTGCATGAATAGAGCCGCATCCCTATCGGAAAGATTCGGCTTAAATCTATCGATAAATTTATTGATGGTAGATTCACCCTTGAATGATGGTAACTGAGTATCGCTCATTAACTTCACGCAAGTGGCTATCTCTTTAAGAAATGGTCTAGAGATCAAAAAACCCTTGACGACCAATTCTTGAAAAATCCGAAAACCGGGTGAATTTTGTCCACCCATCAATGTGATCATCTCCCCAGTCAATTTGAACGAGTTTGGTTCAAACTTGATTCCACCCGGTCCGATATCAAACAAGAATCCGAAATCGATATGGGTGATGTGACCCTGTCCATCTATCATAATATTACCATTGTGGCGATCTTTTATTTGAATCAAATAGCACATCACCGAATAAGCCGCCATAGATCTGATAAAGTTCATCCGGGCCTTTTGAAATCCGACAGAATCCGCTGGTCCAAATTTCCCGAGAAAAAATGAAGTCAAGTCATTGATTTTTGCTCGCCCCATCTCATCTCGGGATGTCGCGTCAGGTATTACGTCGATTACACCGCACTGATCCAGTCAATCAAGAATCCCATATGCCAGTCATTAACGTGATCGAAGTAGCAGAAAAAAAAACTTTTTGCTCTTTTTTCCGAAAAAAAAGTCAAAACTTACTCCAGGTGCCGTCGCAGTCACTCTGTACGGCACAAGGTGAAGGTCGACGCACATGCTTTCGTATATTGTTTTATGAATTGAAATCAACTGTAACGCCAAAACATCTTGGCGACAATCATCCCCGACTTTAAAGATTGCTGCCTGCCAGGTGTCGACTCCTCGAGTGATATCTTGGCTCTCTTCAGTATCATTCATGTCTTCTTGTAAATGAACGGTTTTTTCTTTGTGGACTTTGAAGGTCGCCATGAATGGGGTCTACATTGAAAGCGGCCAGTCACGTCATTTTACTGAGGTACATGTTGCAAGGTGAACCCAGTCGCCATCAAGCACTCTATATCCAAAAGGAAGCAATACCTTCGCGTGGCTCTGAAGTGGCCGACCAGAATTCCGATCAATATCAACCACTGTTCCATCAGGATTACTGGGTAAGTAAACACCTTCAAGTAATTTGATTTTTGCTAATTCCTCAGCAATCTTGGCCTGTAAGACAAGCGTACATATCAGGTTTGTGCGCGAGCTTCCTACATCTATCGTTTGTCCGTGAAGCCTTCGGGCAAGGCGTACCTTTTTCTCTGTTTTGTCTCTTTTGAGATAGTCTCTCAGAGTCTTGGAAATGTTTGTGACTTGATCAAAAAATGTGAACTCGGTTTCATAAAAAGTCTTGGCTTCTCCAGACAATGAACTAATGATCGATTCCATGATCCTATCCAAAGTAGGTTTCAAAGAATCCGGCTAGTATATTGATATTGCCGGTATCAGAGTGATTTATTATTAACACCGAGGTTACTCAATGAAAGATCGAGAGATAGGTTGAGGAGATAATAGACCTCGTACCTCAGTTCCATCGTCCCCTTTAAAAGTGTTGGCTTTCATATTCCAAATGATCTGGTGACAGAAAATCTGGGAAACTTTGGCTGTCTCGCAGATGAACCTTTCAACATATCCTAGAGGCCATCATAAACATCAGCTTAGAGAAATATGCAGATTTGGTCATATGCTTGTGCGTGAGTAGCGGAGGACAGGGCTACTTCACCCGAGAGCGATATTCTTACCTAACGTGTCGGTTCGCAAGGCTTGAACGACTTGTGGAATGTAAAAAAAGGTTACATCAACCGGGTGTTCTTCAAGTACCCGCATAGCGTACTGTAACAAGGTTGGGTCATTCTTGTACTGAGGTAAAAAGTAAGTTAGCGCAGTCACCACAGGTGTTTTCTTCCAGTACAAGATATGGTGAAAATTTTCAATCATCGATGAATCAAATCTTTGAACAAAGTATGCCAAGGCCTCCGAAACGTTGCGAGCTTGATGCGAAAATCGCGCAACCAGGTATTGAGTTTCTTCCTCAATATGAACATTCTTGAATCGCTCGGTTAGTCTCAGGGCTAATCGAGGATCGATGGACCAAGCCGTTTGAACCATTGTCTTGACTTCCGCGTCTCCCTTCAGCTTTGAAACATTGCCATCAATGTCTTTTCCTTTCTTCGATTCGTTCAACGGGTTGTGCCAAACCATCAGACGAAGAATTTCGTTTTCCAAGAACAACTGGAGCAATCGGTTCCTATCGATGTGATTCAGCGCTGCCGCGGAGAGACTTAAGCGGCCGGGTAGCAAGGAAGCGCTCGCCTTGAGATTCATACTGGAGAGGTGGTAAGCGTTTACGGGCAGATCGACTTTAACTATTTCTATTAACTCTTGGAGCAAACGCAATTCCGACTCCTGTTGTAATCGATTAGAACCAAAACCAAAGCTACTCGTCAGGCTGAACCAATCAAACGAGGCACGATAAGCGGATTCTCTTAGGAGATACTCCACATTATCCTCCAAGCGACTGCCTTGGCATAGACTAAATCCAAAAATTAATAGCCGAGTTCTCAGCTCTCTACTCAAGGGATGTTTGCACCAATCGGATACGTTTTCAAAAGATTTCCTAAGAAGTCGCGTGGTAGCCATCACTAAACTGCGATTTTTATACCGAGCAGCTTGAAATCTGCTCGAGAGAAAATCGAGCAAAATACTATGGGGTTTCAGCATCCTTTTAATAGAATTGTAATGGTGGTGCATCTCATCTCGGTCCGTGGCATTGTATTTGATACTTTGATCCAAAGGATTCACTAAATCTAGCGCGTTTGAAAAAAGTCCCTTACGACGACGATGACTCCAATCCCACATGGTCATAACTTCGGAAATTAGCTTGAGCTCCACTTCAGGCTTGACATCAATCAACCAAGTCCATATTTCTAAGCCTAATGAGATTGACAGTGATGTAAACATCCTGATGGGAAGAGAAACTATGCGCTGTAAGAGCTCAAGGTCGGGTTTTGGACTTGCGATAACATGTGAGCCAGCTCGGTGTAGAGCACTTGACAATTGTTTTATTGATACCTTTTTTCCAGACAGCGTCATTTGTTTCGCCAACTGTCTTAGTTCCATTCGATTTTTCTCCAAGCGAGCTTGACATTCATCATCAGTTAACGAAGAAAGATGGACCGCCTGGCCATTGTAAAACATTCTGTTTGAGAACGATCGTGCCAGCTCGTTGGACAAATCAGGCTCCCAATCACCCCAAGAAGGTAGATATGACAAATGCGAATTGGATGGTATCATTTTGGCCATTTCCAGGGCGATAGACTTGCCCATTTCAATATTACTGGTTGGATTCGTTGAGAGAGGCGACGTGACAGCATCCAGGTACCTTAAAAATATACTCTTCATTTCCAATGGGGCGCGGGTAAGGGCAACGGACAGCCAATGTTTGACGGAGCGGCACAGATCGTTCAGAATTTGATGACGAACGGGGTAGTCATCTATCAGTTCAATCCTCAAATTTGCTCGTTCGGAGGCAAAGGTGTACTTTGGGGAATACTAGATCATGTCCAAAATGGATGGATTAGCAAAGGATAAAAAAAAATGCCCCGCACAATGACAAGGAAAAAGTATCAGTTGAAATAAGCATACCTCATCCTCGTACTCGCCTTCACACGAAACTCGCAAGAGGGTGATCAACTCAAGCATGACGAGCACAGTATCGAAGTCACAAAGCAAAGTAGGAAATGCGATGACCATATCGTGACAGTATCTCAATGCAATTGTACGAATTCGACCCGAGGGATGACAGGTAAACTGAAGTATTTCGGGGATTTGGTCATGGACGTGTGGTACTTCTGTGTGCCTGATAGCATGTTGTTGAAATGAGCAGACAAAAGCTGCGAGAACCTGTCGAAAAATGCACTTCATCAGAACAAGAGACACCCTGTCGAAAATTATGGCTTATACTGACTTTTTCAGAGATTGTAGCCAGGTATCCATATAGATTGAGAGCATCAACTTGCTCCGGACTAACGTGACCGAAGTACTCTAATATATTCGAAGCGCGGCAATCTTCAGCACGGAAAATTTCTAATCGAGTGGCAGTTAGGAGAAAGATGGTTTGTGTAAAGCTCAGGCCTTTGATGTGACCAGAATGTGCTGGAATCAAACTAGCCAATTCTTGCTTCTTGGTTTGATCCAACGCAACCTGCTGCGAGCTGAGGACGTTAGCGTGGCTTTGCTTAGACTTTGATGACGTGGTAGAGGCAGGAAGTTCAGGGAGTTTGAGGATCGGATTGAACTCAAGCTCGGTGGTTAAATAATTTGTTGATGTCAAATGAGTCAGAGTAGGAGATTTCGTTGCAATTTGACGCAGACTTTCAACTAACCAATCCGGTGATACCGACCCGCCACTAGTCGCTGGCCAGACGGGGGCAGATGATGAGAGGAATCCGAACAGCACACAAATATACCAAAAATTTCTAAACGACTCTGAAAGCCTTAACGACGGGGTCTTCCTGGGGTTATAAGCACTATCGGCATGTAGCA
>CM062625.1:29265552-29365552 GCA_025617555.3 Puccinia polysora
AATTTTCCACCCATTTTGGCGGCAAACTACTTTTTTGCAACCCCCCAGGGGTTATAAGCACTGTAAAAAACTTTGTTTTCAACTCATTGAGCTGTGAGAAGACTTTCACAACTCATATGGGTTTTGAACAGTGTTTCATGCCTGTTTGCAACCCAGAGTTGTGAATTTAACACCAAGCTGATTATAATCCAAATCCTAAAAAATAACCTTGGAAATGGATTCTAAGCCAAAAATAACCTATAGTCATTCAGCCAAAGTACCCCTCTATCTGTCATGGTTTGGAAGATACAGCTCAAATCAACCCTGGCCTACCCATATCCCAACCAGATGTCACAGATCTGTGAAAGACACATGGAAATACCAGAAGGTATCATCACCATGAAAAAACAATGATCACCTGATTAAAACTGAAATACCAGGGCACAAAGGGCCCCTTTGTCCTCAGGTATGTCACTTGTAATCAAGTGATCATTGTTATTTCATGGTGATATATGTAATCATCCAGTACAGCCTTAACCACAACTCAGCCAGGCTGGAAACCTGTGGAATGCTCCAGAACAGCAGTTCAACTGTTCCACCCACAAGTCAACTACTCCACAAACCTAGAACTACAAGTCAGCCAGCAACACATTTCACCACCCATCACAGATTTGGTAAAAGGTGGCACACCCCCCAATATTTATAAATAGAGGACCTCCCTCCAGACATTTTCCTCCCATTCCCCCAGGAACCCAGTCTGGGGTGGTCACCCCTTATTAAGGATATTGAACCCTTATAAAGGATATTAAACCATTATAAAAGATATTAAACCCTTATAAAGGATATTAAAAACCCATAAAGTATATCAACCATTACCAACAATAATCAAGCCTTATGTTTATAAATAACCCTTGAATCAATGAAAAGCCTTATGTTTATAAACAACCCTTGAATCAATGATCAACATCCATCACTACCATAATCAACCATTACCAAATACCTTGACCAACATCCACCACCACCATCACCAACCATTACCACATACCTTGACCACCATCCACAACCATCATCATCATCATTCAATACCATACACCTTTACCATCATCATCAACCATTACTACATTCCTTGACCACCACCCACCATCATCATCAGCAACCATTACAATACACCCTGACCACCACTCCTCATTAATCATCATCATCCATCACCACCATCATCAACCAATACCACATACCTTTGACCACCATCCACTGCTATCATCATCATCCAATATCATACACCTTGACCATCACCATAACCATCCACCACCATCATCATGAACCAATACCACATATATTTTACCACCATCCACTGCCATCATTTTCATCCAATATCATATACCTTCACCATCATCATGAAAATCCACCACCATCATCATCATCCAATACCATACACCTTGACCATCATCATAACCATCCACCACCATCATCATCAACCATTAACACATACCTTGACCACCATCCACCACCATCATCATCATCCAATACCATACACTTTGACCATCATCATAACTATCCACCACCATCATCATCAACCATTGCCACATACCTTGACCACCATCAACCACCATCATCATCATCCATTACCATAAACCTTGACCATCATTGGTTATCAAGTATAGGCTCAGACCTTATCAATCACCACCTGTAAAATCAAAGGAGTATCCATCAGTAACAAATAAAATAAGATAAAATCTATAAAAGATAAGACAAGAGAAAAGATTCTTGCCTTACTCAGCTATACAGCAAAAGTCACACATCTGTTCCACCACTTCTTCCTTATCAAGCTTGAAACATTTGATCCTAGGTCTGATAGAGACTACTATAGTAGCAACTCTATCCAAAAATCAGCCAAAATTTTATTTTCTTTTATTGTTTTAGGAATTACTACAGTACTCAGTGGGGCAGGAAATTCAAAACCACCCTTAGTATTCTTCTGTAATATCAATAGTTGTAGTACAAAATTCCCCCTCAAGTGACTTCCAAAAAGCAATTTGCTAAACTTTAACCAATCCCAAAGGATTCTCTACACCGGTAAGACAATCTTGTACTCCAAACACAAATGTGAGGCTCTGGGCCTTATGGCTTCCCTCCAACTGGTGGCAAAATTGGGACCACGCCAAAAAAAAATTCATATTCACTGATAAAAAGGGAGTCCTTCTCAGAACACTGAACCCACCTGCTTCCAAACCCTGCAAATAAATATACAAAGAGCTGATGTAACTCTGGAAAAATTTAAATCCACGCCAACAGTTCCACCTGGTTTGGTGCCTGGGAAATTCCAGCATCCAAGGCAATGAGGACACAGACAAGAAGGAAAATGAGGCAGCTCAATCAGGCCCGAACCCCCCCTCATTGTGGCCTTCAACCATTGGCATACAAGCCTCAGCCATGCTGAGCCATCTAGCATCTGGGTGCAGAAGCTTTAATGGGTATCTTTTTCAAATAAGGAAAGCCCTAGATCTGTACTGCCCCAGGTGCGGCTACTTTAAGGAAACAGTCACTCACTTCTTTCACTTTTTCCCTGCATACAAGACACAGCAGAAAATGCAAAGATTATCCCTGAGGAAAGACAGACACACACAAAAACCAAGCAACTTGGAATTGGAATTGAATAAATTGGAGTCATGGTCAGCCCTGGAAAATTATATCAGATCAACAAACCATTTTGAATCCCTAGTTCCCCTGGTGGCTGACCCACCCTAAATCCCAGGTACCCTATTCTGCCCCCTTTTCTAATTCCTGTTCTCTTCCATTTTCTTGTTTCTTTGAACAAGTTGTTTTCTTGATTGCCTGTGTCTCCTCTTTTTCTCCTTTTTTTTCTTTTTTCTCTCTTTGTTCCACTCTCACCTTCAAGTCAAACAATGATGCCACCCTCAGGGCATCTCTCCTGCAGGAGGTAAACAGCAAATCTAAACCCAATTTACCTCCCAAAAACCCAAAAATAACCTGTCCCACAGGTGCTATCTGTGGTGTTATTTTAACTTGGGAGGTATATGGGGGTCTTGGGGTGCCACATCTGGCAACCCTCTAGCTCCTTTGATATCCTTCAATATCTGGTACATCCATCTGCAATATGTGCAAATATGTCATACCTCACCCAACTGCAAACCAACTGAGAGGCAAGGCCTAACCAAAAGGCTATGAAACCGGCTGAAAGACCAGTTCACTTTGCAGTTGTTATGGTGTCACATACCACCGTGTTACAGTACCCCCGGTTTTAAGGGCACTTTGTCCCAAAGTTTGTATGGCTGGTGGAACTAACCCACTTTGCAGTCATGGAGCCATATTAAGACACACTCCTGAACGCCATAAGGAGCCAACAAGACTTGGGAGTCTTGCTGTTGACAGGCAAAAAACCTAACAATTGTCACAGGAGCAAGCCACCTTTCAAAACTTGTCCTGATTGCAAATTGAAACTGCAACAGGGCTTGTTGGTTTGCTGTCATACCTTGGACAACTGCAAACCAACTGAGAGGCAAGGCCTAACCAAAAGGCTATGAAACCAGCTGAAACACCAGTTCACTTTGCAGTTCTTATGGTGTCACATACCACCGTGTGACAAAATCCTACTGCACATCTTTGTCTGCCTTCCCCAAAAGTTTTTACCACCGCTCCCCCCCCCCAAACTGCTCAATTGTTTGGTCTGGGTGGCAGGGAATCACACACAAGTACCTCCCTGCAGTTTTTGGTGCAGCAGTTTTGGGGAAGCAAAACCCACTGCGCAAACCTTAATTTTACGGTTTGCCTCCCAACTTTTACCTCCCGCAGGAGAGATGCCCTCAGCCTCAGAGACTAGTTGTAACTCTCTACCAGCCACTTTGCATATCCAAAGTGGTCCATGCTACGTTCAATTTACCACTATATATATATATATATAAATACTTGGCATCCTATTCCAATTATTTTTTTATTTTTTTGAATATTTCTTCAGGTTTTCTGACCATTCTTACAATCGCATTTAGAATTCACTTGAAAACTTCCAATCCGTTCACAAAAAAAAAAAAAAAAAAAAAAAAAACATCCATCTCACTCATTTATTTATTTTCATAATCAAAATACTGAATAAATTTCAGAAAGTTTTCCCCGGAGGTGTTTTTCAAAATCTGACATGAGAGTTTGATTGCTCTCCGAAGACAGGTGTGTTTTTAAATTTTCTTACGTTTTTTTACTTATTATGAGCACTGGGGGTCACCCAAATTAGTCGGAGGTTTCAACAGCTAAGAAAAAAAAGTTCTCTCAAATGGCACTGACTCTCAAACAATCCTAAGGGATCGCGGTCGATTCTATTACTCTAGTCGATTGCAGGCAGATGATAGCATGTGAAAGTGTCCTTTGCTCAGTGGTAGGCTCAAGTTAGTGAGCGTTTCTGCTGAGGAAATTAACAAATAAATAAATCCCGACAAATGTAGGTACAATATTTACAATCAACGAACCAATAAGCTGAAGCGATCTATAGGTGATAAATGAGGAAGGTGCCGATTCGAGTCCTTTAAAGAGATTTCAAAAATGAAAAAAAAAGTTACTAATTATCAATTACGCAGAAATTCGTCAAGCAAGGTCCATAGGAGAACTTTGAAAAATAGAGGGACAACCCATCTATTTAGAGCAACGATATAGAAAAATCTCATGTCCATGTGATCAAGTATTTGTAAAGGTCAAAAGTGAGTCAGGGAATCCAGAAATATTACGAGGGCGTTCTGCGCCTTCATCAAGACCGTCATTTCGTTGCCCCCGATCTCACGGGGCCCAAGATAGAAGGAAAATGGACCGCAGGAAGACAAAAGCTCGGGATCAGATTGCATGTATCTCCGCTTATTCTAGCTTGATCTAAATATCCAATCCCTTTGAGTGTAAGGAATTTCGTTGGTTACCCATTGAAACCTACATGTCAAGGAAAATATTACAGTTCAGCTGATCGGGGATTTCAAAGAAGAATGGTGAAAGAATGATAAGGAGGCAAAGCGATAACGGACTCATCGTATAACAAAGAAAGGCCGTTTTGTTTGGCATTCGATATCACCGATTGCATGAATAGAGCCGCATCCCTATCGGAAAGATTCGGCTTAAATCTATCGATAAATTTATTGATGGTAGATTCACCCTTGAATGATGGTAACTGAGTATCGCTCATTAACTTCACGCAAGTGGCTATCTCTTTAAGAAATGGTCTAGAGATCAAAAAACCCTTGACGACCAATTCTTGAAAAATCCGAAAACCGGGTGAATTTTGTCCACCCATCAATGTGATCATCTCCCCAGTCAATTTGAACGAGTTTGGTTCAAACTTGATTCCACCCGGTCCGATATCAAACAAGAATCCGAAATCGATATGGGTGATGTGACCCTGTCCATCTATCATAATATTACCATTGTGGCGATCTTTTATTTGAATCAAATAGCACATCACCGAATAAGCCGCCATAGATCTGATAAAGTTCATCCGGGCCTTTTGAAATCCGACAGAATCCGCTGGTCCAAATTTCCCGAGAAAAAATGAAGTCAAGTCATTGATTTTTGCTCGCCCCATCTCATCTCGGGATGTCGCGTCAGGTATTACGTCGATTACACCGCACTGATCCAGTCAATCAAGAATCCCATATGCCAGTCATTAACGTGATCGAAGTAGCAGAAAAAAAAACTTTTTGCTCTTTTTTCCGAAAAAAAAGTCAAAACTTACTCCAGGTGCCGTCGCAGTCACTCTGTACGGCACAAGGTGAAGGTCGACGCACATGCTTTCGTATATTGTTTTATGAATTGAAATCAACTGTAACGCCAAAACATCTTGGCGACAATCATCCCCGACTTTAAAGATTGCTGCCTGCCAGGTGTCGACTCCTCGAGTGATATCTTGGCTCTCTTCAGTATCATTCATGTCTTCTTGTAAATGAACGGTTTTTTCTTTGTGGACTTTGAAGGTCGCCATGAATGGGGTCTACATTGAAAGCGGCCAGTCACGTCATTTTACTGAGGTACATGTTGCAAGGTGAACCCAGTCGCCATCAAGCACTCTATATCCAAAAGGAAGCAATACCTTCGCGTGGCTCTGAAGTGGCCGACCAGAATTCCGATCAATATCAACCACTGTTCCATCAGGATTACTGGGTAAGTAAACACCTTCAAGTAATTTGATTTTTGCTAATTCCTCAGCAATCTTGGCCTGTAAGACAAGCGTACATATCAGGTTTGTGCGCGAGCTTCCTACATCTATCGTTTGTCCGTGAAGCCTTCGGGCAAGGCGTACCTTTTTCTCTGTTTTGTCTCTTTTGAGATAGTCTCTCAGAGTCTTGGAAATGTTTGTGACTTGATCAAAAAATGTGAACTCGGTTTCATAAAAAGTCTTGGCTTCTCCAGACAATGAACTAATGATCGATTCCATGATCCTATCCAAAGTAGGTTTCAAAGAATCCGGCTAGTATATTGATATTGCCGGTATCAGAGTGATTTATTATTAACACCGAGGTTACTCAATGAAAGATCGAGAGATAGGTTGAGGAGATAATAGACCTCGTACCTCAGTTCCATCGTCCCCTTTAAAAGTGTTGGCTTTCATATTCCAAATGATCTGGTGACAGAAAATCTGGGAAACTTTGGCTGTCTCGCAGATGAACCTTTCAACATATCCTAGAGGCCATCATAAACATCAGCTTAGAGAAATATGCAGATTTGGTCATATGCTTGTGCGTGAGTAGCGGAGGACAGGGCTACTTCACCCGAGAGCGATATTCTTACCTAACGTGTCGGTTCGCAAGGCTTGAACGACTTGTGGAATGTAAAAAAAGGTTACATCAACCGGGTGTTCTTCAAGTACCCGCATAGCGTACTGTAACAAGGTTGGGTCATTCTTGTACTGAGGTAAAAAGTAAGTTAGCGCAGTCACCACAGGTGTTTTCTTCCAGTACAAGATATGGTGAAAATTTTCAATCATCGATGAATCAAATCTTTGAACAAAGTATGCCAAGGCCTCCGAAACGTTGCGAGCTTGATGCGAAAATCGCGCAACCAGGTATTGAGTTTCTTCCTCAATATGAACATTCTTGAATCGCTCGGTTAGTCTCAGGGCTAATCGAGGATCGATGGACCAAGCCGTTTGAACCATTGTCTTGACTTCCGCGTCTCCCTTCAGCTTTGAAACATTGCCATCAATGTCTTTTCCTTTCTTCGATTCGTTCAACGGGTTGTGCCAAACCATCAGACGAAGAATTTCGTTTTCCAAGAACAACTGGAGCAATCGGTTCCTATCGATGTGATTCAGCGCTGCCGCGGAGAGACTTAAGCGGCCGGGTAGCAAGGAAGCGCTCGCCTTGAGATTCATACTGGAGAGGTGGTAAGCGTTTACGGGCAGATCGACTTTAACTATTTCTATTAACTCTTGGAGCAAACGCAATTCCGACTCCTGTTGTAATCGATTAGAACCAAAACCAAAGCTACTCGTCAGGCTGAACCAATCAAACGAGGCACGATAAGCGGATTCTCTTAGGAGATACTCCACATTATCCTCCAAGCGACTGCCTTGGCATAGACTAAATCCAAAAATTAATAGCCGAGTTCTCAGCTCTCTACTCAAGGGATGTTTGCACCAATCGGATACGTTTTCAAAAGATTTCCTAAGAAGTCGCGTGGTAGCCATCACTAAACTGCGATTTTTATACCGAGCAGCTTGAAATCTGCTCGAGAGAAAATCGAGCAAAATACTATGGGGTTTCAGCATCCTTTTAATAGAATTGTAATGGTGGTGCATCTCATCTCGGTCCGTGGCATTGTATTTGATACTTTGATCCAAAGGATTCACTAAATCTAGCGCGTTTGAAAAAAGTCCCTTACGACGACGATGACTCCAATCCCACATGGTCATAACTTCGGAAATTAGCTTGAGCTCCACTTCAGGCTTGACATCAATCAACCAAGTCCATATTTCTAAGCCTAATGAGATTGACAGTGATGTAAACATCCTGATGGGAAGAGAAACTATGCGCTGTAAGAGCTCAAGGTCGGGTTTTGGACTTGCGATAACATGTGAGCCAGCTCGGTGTAGAGCACTTGACAATTGTTTTATTGATACCTTTTTTCCAGACAGCGTCATTTGTTTCGCCAACTGTCTTAGTTCCATTCGATTTTTCTCCAAGCGAGCTTGACATTCATCATCAGTTAACGAAGAAAGATGGACCGCCTGGCCATTGTAAAACATTCTGTTTGAGAACGATCGTGCCAGCTCGTTGGACAAATCAGGCTCCCAATCACCCCAAGAAGGTAGATATGACAAATGCGAATTGGATGGTATCATTTTGGCCATTTCCAGGGCGATAGACTTGCCCATTTCAATATTACTGGTTGGATTCGTTGAGAGAGGCGACGTGACAGCATCCAGGTACCTTAAAAATATACTCTTCATTTCCAATGGGGCGCGGGTAAGGGCAACGGACAGCCAATGTTTGACGGAGCGGCACAGATCGTTCAGAATTTGATGACGAACGGGGTAGTCATCTATCAGTTCAATCCTCAAATTTGCTCGTTCGGAGGCAAAGGTGTACTTTGGGGAATACTAGATCATGTCCAAAATGGATGGATTAGCAAAGGATAAAAAAAAATGCCCCGCACAATGACAAGGAAAAAGTATCAGTTGAAATAAGCATACCTCATCCTCGTACTCGCCTTCACACGAAACTCGCAAGAGGGTGATCAACTCAAGCATGACGAGCACAGTATCGAAGTCACAAAGCAAAGTAGGAAATGCGATGACCATATCGTGACAGTATCTCAATGCAATTGTACGAATTCGACCCGAGGGATGACAGGTAAACTGAAGTATTTCGGGGATTTGGTCATGGACGTGTGGTACTTCTGTGTGCCTGATAGCATGTTGTTGAAATGAGCAGACAAAAGCTGCGAGAACCTGTCGAAAAATGCACTTCATCAGAACAAGAGACACCCTGTCGAAAATTATGGCTTATACTGACTTTTTCAGAGATTGTAGCCAGGTATCCATATAGATTGAGAGCATCAACTTGCTCCGGACTAACGTGACCGAAGTACTCTAATATATTCGAAGCGCGGCAATCTTCAGCACGGAAAATTTCTAATCGAGTGGCAGTTAGGAGAAAGATGGTTTGTGTAAAGCTCAGGCCTTTGATGTGACCAGAATGTGCTGGAATCAAACTAGCCAATTCTTGCTTCTTGGTTTGATCCAACGCAACCTGCTGCGAGCTGAGGACGTTAGCGTGGCTTTGCTTAGACTTTGATGACGTGGTAGAGGCAGGAAGTTCAGGGAGTTTGAGGATCGGATTGAACTCAAGCTCGGTGGTTAAATAATTTGTTGATGTCAAATGAGTCAGAGTAGGAGATTTCGTTGCAATTTGACGCAGACTTTCAACTAACCAATCCGGTGATACCGACCCGCCACTAGTCGCTGGCCAGACGGGGGCAGATGATGAGAGGAATCCGAACAGCACACAAATATACCAAAAATTTCTAAACGACTCTGAAAGCCTTAACGACGGGGTCTTCCTGGGGTTATAAGCACTATCGGCATGTAGCACAGTTGCCATGACGGGTACTAATGTGCCAAGATGTTTGAGCAAGTAAACAAAACTTGGGATGCTACGCGCACTCTGAATCGTTTTAGCTTTGTCGATGAACAAGGTAAGTAGCTCTATCAAGTGAAATTCGCTGAGTTTTTCTTGATCATGTAGGTTCTTGGACAGCTTCATCTGTGCTCGATAAATTCCAAGGTCAAACACCTCTTTTGAATCAGCTGTGTCAAGTTCAAGATTGGCGCTCTTGGTGATCGATGTGAAGGTGGAGACTATATCTTCGAAACTCTGTTGGTTGACATGAATCGCCAAGTCAGCCAAACCCGACAATATCGCAGCTTCCAAATTTGAGCCTACACCCTTCAGGCACAGGAGGAGCATCGGAGCTATGGTTGAATTCAGCTCAACTGAATCGGCCTTCTCTAGCAGAATTAACAGAGCACCGAGGGCATTGATTGAAACCAATTGCTTGTCTTCTAGAGAGAGAGTGGCGACCGGGAAAGTTGAAGAGCCTGGCTCCAAAGATTTAGCGTGCACATTGTTGCCCTTGATCAAGTTTGGGTCGGTCTCACCAGTGTTAACATGATTGAAGAGGGCGTAAATGGTTGCTTTGGTCAATTCAAAAGAATTTTCGAGTTCAAGACATACTGCCAATGCGTGTGCTGCAGTCCGGACTGATTGATCCATCTCATCACGAGGTGTTGTCTCGATACCAGCGGGAGGAATGGCTAAGGTAATGTAGTTGCGCAAAGTTTCCGTGATCCGACCCAGGAAATTGGGAAAGTTCCGAGCTAAAACAGTCAACGACTCCGACGCAGCAATTTGTACGGATGGATGGATGATGATCGCTTCTCCAGCATGTAACAGCAACAATTCATCCAGCAAAGAATCGGACACGCTGTCGAGGGCAATGGCAGAAAGGGTGGCAAGTTTGATGATCTCGCAAACGATCTCGATGATGTAATCGACAGTGCTTTCAGAGTCCACTTGTCCTAGATAGTTTTCGCAATATTCTTTGAACAAGTCAATCATCTTTGAATTGATGTCTTGAACGGCGCTACAGTCCAAGGCCATGCCCACTTTGGGACTAGCTGCTTGCCTCAACAGGTTCCAACCTTTGTCATTGGAATCCGCTGCAGCGTCTTGGATTGACGCGGACGAATCATCAGCGAGTAGAAACTGCTCGAGAATATTGCGAGATTGTTGCAGTCCAGCATAGACGATCAGATTAGGGGATAAGGGGATGCCAATCATAACATATCTAGCTTTAAGCTCCTGGATTTGGTGCCGACGATGATCTGGCAGATTGAATTCTAACGAATCAGCTAGGGCGGACGCGATCAACTCTTTCGTTTGAGATGATATGGAGTATACTGGGGAATTTGTGGTTGATAGAAATAACTGGTTGAGGTGAGCCATTGTGAAGGGGAAAAAAGTTGATCCAAGCGCGCGCCTGAGGCCGGACAGAGAGGGAAGATAATGAGTTACGATGCGAATCGATGATCCGTTGAGAAGTCCAAGTCCGAGGGCAGCAATAAAAGCACCTAATGCATCGACCAGTCTGTCTCTATCGGATGGGCCACTAAGTGAACCGATTGCTAACAACGCCGACACTAGTCGGTAGGTGATTTCATCGACTACTGGCCATTCTGCCGCGTTCTCGGTACTTAAATTTGCTTCGATCGACCAAAAAGCCAAGTTCCTGATCATATTGCCAAGCCGCTCGATGTCTTGGGATAGAATCAAATCCCGAGCGATGGCCGATTGTGCGATGTAGGCGGCATAGGCGATGATATAATGAGCTTGAGAGTCGCTGATGGTTTCTATTTCCACTGTTTCTATGACTTGAGATGCCTCTGGGCCTTTTGGCTGTTGGGGAGACTCGAGCTAGCGGAACCCTTTGATGAAATCAGCCAGGCAGAAAGGAGAGATGGGCTGAGAAAGTGAACCAAGACTGATCCAGAACGGAATAAATCGAAATCTGACGACGTACACCATGGGTTTCCCGATCACCCAGAATCGCAGGAGGCAGTTTGTTAAGTATAGGAACAGGTTCCTCATCAGGAGAGGAGGCAGAATAACACTGAGCCAACGATATCAGTATTGCCGAATGGACGTTGAGATCGAGAGAATCCATCTTGAAGAAGTCAGAACGGGACAGAAAGCAGCTAGCTGGTGGTAGCGAATCAAGCCGAAGAATGATGAATCAGTACGATTGCTCTATGGTTTTCTCCTATCGCAGTAGGACATCTGTAACACCTTGGAAAAGAGAACAAAGATGGACTCACCCCGTCCTCAGGTCGAACTAATCGTATTAGGCTGGTGACCACCTGATCGATCGATCGTCAACTCGTCATTCAGCGTGATTGGCTCAGTCGTGGTCGAGTTGTGGGAAGTGTGTCAATCGAAATCGAGGGATGTCTGGATGGTCAATGCTCGAATCGCATTAATTAGCTTCTCAACTTCGAACTCGATCGATGACCAATTGGACCTGCTAGATGGATGGTGACGTCATGACCCCCCGGGGACGTCTTCCGGGGATGTCGTCTGGTGTGTAGGGCAAATAAGAATAAATATCAAGGTCATAGATACTGATTTCATATTCATAACATACCCGAATGGTTATACTGACATAAATATTTTCAAATCAATACATGGTTGTGGGATTACCGAATTGGACTTCATTTTTGCTCGACAGCCCAGATATGTATTTGAAAATTGTATCAGTAGATACCTCCAATCCAAGAGGTGTATTTCCCTTGGTGGAATTTTATACTCACGCTGGTGTATATTGCCCCCAAATTTGGAGAGGAAACTCCTATTTCCTGGCGCAAGTATGCATTTTGCCCGGTGTGACAGTTGGACAGAAAGGATGGGATGCAAGTGAAGCATCCTTGACATTGGGAATATGCCAAGGCATAAAAATAAAACTAAAAGTGACAAAAATCAATACAAACCAAATTATTTTTTTGTGGATTGGAAAGAAGACCAAGAAATACCAAAAAAAGGGACAGTGAATGAACCAAAATGGGAAAAATGTTTTGGGGAGGGTGACAATTTGGTGGAAAGGTGGGCCATTAATGCAGGGTGCCTATCAGCTTTTGTGGAAATAAAAACATCAGATTTTTTGGGAAAGGTAATATCATAAAAATATTTCAGGAATACATCAAGGCTTAATAGCAAAGCACAAACATCAAGAAGAAGTGGTAAAGTATGTAAAAGCATCAAGCAGAAGTACTATTTGATACAGGAGTAGGTGAAAAAATGCAAATCACAAGAAAAGGGGATTAAGTTTTTCACCCTCCCAATCCTTAAACCCACACAGTTTTGACATTACTGCAGTTTCCTGCATTCAGGGATTGTTCCCTAAACTCACACAGTTTATTATGATTATTATTATTTCCAGTTTGGAATTCTGAAGCAGTAATCCTTGAGATGAGGGTATGAAGCCCCAAAATGGTTTTTGACAAATTTTGGAAGGTTTAAAACCCTCAAGAAATTCATCCAAAATTCAAAGACAGAAATAAAGACAAAAAACAAGCAACAATTGTACACATTTCTGAACCTTATTTTTATCACTTCTGCTTGAATTTTTTTGGACTTTTGAAGACTATGTGATTTTATTATTCAAAAAAACTATTCAAAGTTCATATTTTGTAATTTTAGGAGTGGTATTTTCCATGCAAAAATTGGGAAAAAGTCAATTTTTTTTTTAAAAAAAAGACAATTGTGCTTGTTCCAATTCTTCATTTGTTTTCTTCAAACATCTTCAAATTTTTGAACCTTGAGAGATGAATAACGCCTCAAAATTGATGGAAATATAACATTTGGAATTACTTTTTCCAGTATATCTCACCATAAAAATCATACTTTAACAAAATAAAGTATTGTGAAGTGGTGTTTAGGGCACTTTTTTGACATTTTTGTGTCTAGATTTTGCATCAATGTTTTCACAAAAGCACTCAAAATTAAAAATCAAAGGTTTTCTTTGGGGTGTATTAAAGTCCATATTCTGATCATTAAAAAAAGACAAAAATCCATTGAAATAATCAAAATTCATGTGTAAAAAAATCCAAAAATGAAAAATGACACAATAAATCCTCCAGGCTGTATGGTCTTGCTTTTCCTGCCATATTTTCTATGGAGGGACAGAACAGCCAAACTAATACTGGAGCTTTTATTCAGAAATTGTATGCAGATATTTAACTCTTGGCGTTAAAGCCCTTCCAAATTGGATATAATTTGAAAGATGACCAGGGATCAGAATTGAAATTGAAGAAAACTATACTCTTGGAATCCTTCAAGATAAAAAGACCAATCATTGAAGCTCAGGTATCATTAATGGGTGGTGAATCAAGGTAGCACTAAGTTAAAGGAATAAACAAAGCTAAAATAACCACCTTCTGGAACATTTTTCACCAAGGAAGAAACTATGGCAAGGAAAGCCCATCCAGGAAGCTATTTGATATAGGCCAGATATGCAGTTAAGGGTCTTCTTATGCTTCAAAGCTTTCAGCACAAATGTCTTCATTGAATTTTGACTTCTTTAGGGGTGGGCTTGAATCAATTAATTTGATCATATCCTTCCTTATCAGTCTCCAAACTTCAGATTACTGGCCTCAGTCAATGGTTTCTGCTCTTCATCCACAATTTCTGTCCCCTAAAAGATATTGAACATCAGGTAGATAACAAATGGCAATCTCTGATAAAATGAATTTCTTGCTTTAGAATAGAAGGAAATATCAAAATTTTCTTGGAGAAAAGATAGAATAGAGATATTTTATAGCCCACTTGATCAATAACCAGATCCTGATAAATTTCATAGGATAAATTAGAGGATGTGAAAAAATAAGACCCAGGCTGATTTCATGATTTTTTCCAAAAAAAAAGGGCTGTGTTAGATTCATGGCCCTGGGTTGCAAACTACCCATTTGCAACCCATTTGGGCTGCAAAAGGGTAGTTTTCAACCAATCTGGGTGGCAAACAGTTAGTTTGCAATCAATCTGGGCTGCAAAAGGGTAGTTTGCAACCAATCTGGGCCACAAAAAAGTAGTTGGCAACCCCCCAGGGTCCAGGTGAGTTTTAAACAGGGTTGCACATGTCTTCCCTGAAACTGTTGGCCATTTGGGGCAAAATAGCCCCAAATGGGCCATTTCAGGGGGGAATTAGGGGTACCTAGGCACCCCTGGACCACATTTGAGTTCTGTTGGCCCAAATCTGGGGATGTTGCATACATTGTGGGACTATTGGACCACAAAAAGGAATTTGTAAATCAAACATTCTGCCTATTGGAAAAACAAAGTCTTGTCACAAACCATACACAACACTTGCTCTTCAGATAATTTTATTTTTTTCAAACCAAAAGTGAGCAGAATTTAGAGTTTTTGAAATAGTTGGATTGAATAATGATTTTATTTGGTATTTTTTCTTGAATTATGGGAACAGTTGGAAGCCCAAGCCCCCCTGGTTTCAAAATGGCTGTGTTAAAGGCCTAAATTGAAAGTGTTGTTAACAAAGCTTTTTCAGAATATAGGGATTTGGGTAGGGATCTTTCAAAGAAGAAATTGGAAGCCCCAATCAAATCCGCATCTAGGGTTACAATTGAGGAAAAACATGTTTCACAACTGGAATTGAATCAAGCTGGTGGGTCAAATTTCATAGGCTATTTTACTGAGACAAATTTGGCTTGATAAATACCCATGTAACCATGGTGGCTGTGAATATGTAAATATGAGGTCCCAGAACCCCTTGACCATCCTCCTGTGAGAGCCTTTCCAAGTAGGAAAGAGGCCAAGAACTATTGTCAAGTATGGGCAGCCATGCATTCCTAAGCATTGAGGACATTCAAGTCAAAAATGAATAAATATGTTGACCTAGACTGTGACAGATATGGTGTATAGACAGGGCTGTTTCTCACAAGAAGGCACAGGAAAACTCACACAAGGAAGGTTGGGTTTGAATTCATGATCTGTGCAACTTGGAAAGTAGCGGATCCCAAGTGGTGCCTCTCAATTAAAAATTTCAAACACAATCATAAACCATCTGAAAGCCCCTCAGTGCATCCTCAACTGAGGATAATCTGAGGTGTAGCCTTAGATCAACTTAAGGAATGCATGAAAGATGGGCTCAATACAACTAAACTCAAGAGAAAATTGAGCAAGATTGATGGGGGAGAATATATTGAAAATAGAATAATCTAGAACACTAGGGGCAAGGTTAGAGCAGCTGAAATCAATGGTAAAAGTGTTATGGATTTTCTATTTGAAATTCTTCAAGAAAAACAGTGGGTATCCAGGTCAAAATTCAGTGGAGAGGTTCATTTAGAGTACCTGTACTTTGCTCATCCTGAGTCTACAAAACTTTTTAAAAAATTCCATAATATTACTTTGTTGGATTTTAATTATGAAACAGATAGGTAAAAAATCCCTATATTGCATGTTGTGGGAATTTCAGCCAACAGGAAAACTTGCACAAAGGCTCTTGTTTTTATAAAAATAGAAAAATTTTAGTTCTACAGCTGGGTGTTGAATGCACTAAAGTAGTTGGCTTATGATCCAGAGAGGCTTCCTAAAGTCTTTGTGACAGACTGTGAAAAAGATATGATTTGTGCCATTAAAAATAGTTTCCCTGAGTCATCCAGACAGTTTTGCTCTGTGAACTTGTCTAAAAATATTCAAGTGAATTGCAAATTTTGCTTCAGTAATTAAAATGAAAGATGGCAAAGTTTTATGTCTCTGGGGGAAAATTATGGGGCCTCAAAAACCAAGGGGGATGCACAAGTAAATTATGCAAAACTCAGAAAAGACCAATTTATTGCTTCTTCTGATCATCTCTGCTGGGATTGTTTATGTTTAAAATTGTATAGAGTGTTTCTTGAAAGACCATGAGGATGTGCTTAGTTATAGGGAAAAGAAAATTTTCTTTATCAAAGAGACGTTTTTAACAGCATGGAATTGTGTCAACCCTTACTTTGTAAATAAAAGAATGTCTTGGGTGGAAGGGGCCCATGCTAATTTCCAATTATTACTGCAGGATCTTTGGAAAAAATTTTGGATGTGTGGAAACACCTGGAAGGAACCATTGATAGCCAAAGAAAATCAGTGCATGTGTTGCTTGAAAAATCTTGAATCAATTTAAAAACCTTTCTTTAAAAGTGAATTTTACCTTTGGGTTACAAATTGTCAATTAAGGCAATTCAACTCATTGTGGAAAAATTTCAGAAGTTAAAGAACAACCATGATGGCAAGGTGTGCACAAAGCCATATTCCTGAAAATGAGCTTGCCCTGTTCCCACACCTTAGGAGAAATACTAGCATTGAAAGGATCTGTTGGACTGAGGATGTTCATCCTCAGTGGAGGTTAGACTATAATCCTTCCAGTTCAGGAAGTTGGATTGTTGGATTGTTTGATTGTTTGAATTGCTTTTTGATGAAGACTTTTAATTAATATTTGGTTTACTAATGACAGATGTTTTTTCATTTTTAAAGCTTAAAACTGATCCAGTGCTTGACTCATCTCAATTTTTTGAAAATCTCAGTTCAATTGTTATGGCACAACCTGAAGAATTTAATGTGCAGAGTTTGAAGTCCTTGTTCAAGCGTGCAAAAAATTTATTTTCTAAGCCAAGGCTTGAGCCAAAGGTTTCAAAGTTCAGCCATGTTTGACCCAAATTGAAAGACTCCCATTGTGAACTTTAAAATTTTGAGCATGTGGAAAGGGAACTTAAGAGGGAAAAATGGGTTAGAAGGGCACCAAAAAGACTGAAAATAGTAAGTCTTTCATTTTGAGAAGTGTTCATTTTTACAGTTTAATTAACTGATGGAGAAATGATGATTATATTAAAATTCCTTAGTCTCAGAATCTGGATTCAATAGTTCAGAGAAAGAGACTTAAAGTGAATTAGCCTCCCTTCTTTTAGAATAAAAATTATTTTATCAGGAAGAAGAAGAAATTGAGAAGTCAACCAGAAGCTAATCTTTGGTGAGTCTTTCTTTCATTAATGTGATTTGAATTTTGGCTAAGTAAGTTTTGATCATAGGAACCAAAAGTAAAATACCTCAATCAAATACCTGAGAACTTACATAATTTGCTTGGTGAGGGTTAGGATCCTGTTGTCAAGGGAATCAAAAATTTAGAGTCATTTCTAAAGAACTTGCATAAAATGAAAATTGATGATTGAAAATGCAAAGGGAAATGACTAAAAAATTGAGGAAATATAAGACATACTATGCTAACATACTTGTTGGTATCAATGAGGTTTAAAAGTTAAAAAAAAAGAATTGATGTGAAAGACATCAATGAAAAGATTCCCTCTTCAGAATGGCTTGTAAATTTAAATATTGTCCAAATCAGAGCAAACACTTATGGAAGGCCAATTTTTTTCATTTCCTTGGATTCATGTTGTACTTTTACTGCTATGAAAATTGGTTTAAAAGAACTCTAAGATGCCATGTTAATTTTCTTTGTAAAAAACAACCACTGGGTTGATTTAATACTTGAGGGAGATATGATTCCAATCCTTCCAATTGCATTGAAACCTACTTCTTTTATCTCAAAGAAAGAATCTGGTTTTTTTGATCATCTCAAAGATCAACTGCATGTGTATTCTAATTCATAAACATCATATAATTTCATCATTTGGGTTTGGTCTAACATCTACTTCTGATGCTGATCTTTTAACTCTATTAATATAAAGGGTTATCAAATTTTGAAAATCATTATTTTGAGTGTTTTGAGTTAAAATCATTATTTTGGGTTTTCTGAATGATATTTTATTGGTAAGTCAACTCAACACAACTTATACTTTTTTTTGGTTTGTTTAATTGAGGGCTAGTCAATTGAGGTGGACTAGTATCAAGTCCACCTCAATGGACTAGACCTATTTTTTGGGGGGTTTGATTTATTTTGTGCTAGTCCAATGAAATAAGTTCACCTTGTGTTGGGCTGATCACATCATAAGGATTATTTTTACTTCTTATGCTGGGATCAGCTTAACACAAGTCAAACTTTTTTTCTGGTGTTTTTACTTCAGGGCTAGTCCATTGAGGTAGACTTGTATCAATTCCAGTTCAATGGACTAACCCTATTTTTTTGGTGGGGGGGTTGATTTATTTTGGGACTAGTCCAGTGAAATAAGTTCAACTTGTGTTGGGCTGATCCTATCATAAGAAGTCTTTCTACTTCTTATGATGGGATCAGCTTAAAACAACTTGAACTTGTTTTTTTTGGATTTTTTAATTTAGGGCTAGTCCATTGCGGTGGTTTTTTGTATTTAATTCAAATATAATATTTCTTCAGGGCTGTATGTTATGTACATTCTTCCTTTGAATTTTTATTTACCCATTTTAATTTTTGCATTATTTTTTTTGTGGGCACAATTGTTTGATTTTTTAGAATTTTTAATTATTTATTTTTATTTATTCATGTGGAAATGAATGTGCAGTCATGGCCCTGGAGTTGTGAAATTTAAACCATTTAATTTTTAATTTCATTTTAATTTTTGATTTTATTTTAATTTTATTTTCATTTTTAATTTTATTTGATTTTTTTAATTTTTTATCTTCAATTTGTTTGATTTTTTTAACTTTTTTTGGTGTTTATTTATTTATTTTGTTCCCCCAGTTTTTCATTAATTTCTAGGGCATTATTTTTCTCAGGCATCTAACCCTTTATTTCACGCATTTCAACGTCGGTGCGCAGTTGTGCCCCTTTGGTATTTCATGCAAAAATACTTTATTTCACTCAACTTTCAAGAATTCATCTTTTTTGAATCCTGACTGCGCAGCCCTGTAGCAGGGGTTCTTGAACCCCTAACCATAATCTTTGGTAATTTTGGAGCCATTAGAACACCTTCAAAAATGCAATCAAAAATGAAAAAAATACATAAAAACAAATTTTTGCATGGGTTTTTGGATCATAATTTGGGCCATTTTTATTGTTTTATTTTGGTTATTTAACGTTCCATAAATTTTAGGAAACATTCAAAAATTCTTCTTGTATTTTTTTCATATTTTTTGGATGTGTCCTTTCACTTTAAAAAATTCCTTCCAAATACACAAAAAATCAAAAATATCAAATTTCTCTTTGGACATTTGAATCCTTTTATTTTCTTTTTTATTTATTTTTTTTTGGGTAATTCAAGCTATAAAAAGTTTAAAACAACATTTAAAGAGCATTAAAATATGTTTTTCAGATTTTTTGGATGTATTATTTTACCTTAAAAAATTCCTTCAAAAAAGCAAAAAATTCAAAAAATTCAATATTCTCATTTGACTTTTGAAATTTACAATACATCACCATCCAAACCTTTCAGAGAGCCACTGAAGCCTCTCAGCAAGAATTAAAGCATCTCATTTGTTTGCCTCACTGTGTGGATCATCTTTCTGGAAAGATCAGCCACTTTGCCCTCAAAATCATTTATTCATCTCATCAAGTTCCTGATTCTTCCACCAATTTCAAAAACTGTGATTACCCTTCTTACATGGGTATTACATGTGTTCACAAAGTCAATTTTACCATCAGAAAGGGTAAAATATTCCAAATTGATGATTTTCATCCTCAATGGCATTTCAAAGCTCCCATCTCAGAAAGTTTTTCTCTTTGTTTTTGGGGGGGGGATTCAAGCTCAAATGAATAATGTCCTGATTGATTTTGATTTTCCTTTCTCCAGTTAACTGTGAACCCTGAATCAAATGAAGATTCAGAAAAACTTGAAGTTCCAACCAAAGAAAGTAATGAAAACCTATATTTCACTAAACTTTTTGAAGCATTCAGCAAGTTGCAACCTGGAGAACAGCTATATTATCTGGGTGAAAGCATGAAGCTGTACAGTTGAAGAAATCAATTTACTCTGATTGAAGAGCCATATTCCACTAAAATATTCAGAGTTAGAGGAAGAACCAAAGGAGCAGCCATTAAGTTCAAGAATATCTCTCAGTCCTCAAGCAAAAGAGATCAATCTGGTTTTGAATATTTAGAAGAACCCAAGAGGAGAGGAAGGCCAAAGAAGAAATTCATAGCAAAGTTGAAGGTCAGTCACCAATTTTTTGGACAAAAAAATATATCAAAATTCATAATTAATTTTTTTTATTATGTGTTCAGGCTTCAACAAGGGGCAAGGCCATCCAAGGGAAGGGGAAGGGAAAAAAGAAGGAGGAATCAGAGGAAGAGGTAATTTTATAACTATACTTATCTTTTCGGCAATGGGTTTTTTTGATGAGTTCTTCTCATTTTTTTAAAAAAGAGTGAATTTCTGACTGAAGACATATTCAGAAGATGAAGAGGAGCCAGATTTGGATGAAGGGGAAGATTCAGCAGATTAAGAGCTGCCAGATGTGGATTTAATTAAGATGTTGAGCTTTCATTTCCTTTTATTTTGGGATGATTTGTTGGATATTATTTTTCATTATTTTTTCATTCAAACCTTTATCAGATGTATGAAACCATTGTGAATAAGCAAGTTGATTTTCCTGAATAAAATCCCAGGACAAGAATAAAGAGACTAAAGGTATCCAATCAAGATGGTGATGCTCGTTACCATCCTCCTTGGGGGAATTTATTAGTAGCCCCAAAAATCAGTGAGAAAGTGAGTACATTTGGTATCTTCTCATTTTTTAATTTTTTCTGATTTCTTTTGGGTTTTTACTCTAGGTTTCCTGCACATTATTTGATTCTTCTTCTGTAATATTTGACCAATTATCAATTGAAGAAGTGAGTATTATCTTTAGTCCATATTTTCTGCTATAAAAATTCTGATTTTTGGTTTTAGTTCCAATACAAAGATTCCATTTCCCCAAAAACAGACATTCCACATGTCTCCCATGTTCAATATGTCATAGGGGATGGGAACTGGGGCTTTAGAGCAGCAGCCATTTTCTTGGAGAGGATCTCAGAAGACTGGATTGAAGTCAGGAAAGAAATGACAAAAGAGCTTGATTCAAACCAAATCTTCAAGGACACAAGATTACTGTGTGATATCTGGGGTGAAACTTTCCAAGAAGCAAGAAGGCAACTGAACCACCTTTATGGCCCAGCTCCCATAAATTTGTGGATGAAATTTTCATGCCATGGCTTCCTTCTGGCTGAAACGTATAAGTGTCCAGTGGTTCTGTTTTCTTCTTTAATGTATTGCAATTATCTTCCTATGAAATCCCCTCCCACCCCAAATTCCAAAACTTCTCCTATTTGCTTCATTCTTTTAGAAGAATCCAAACATATAGTCTCATTCAAGTTCAAGTCTGATCATTGGCCAGCTGCCAGGTTAGATCCACTTTGGAAAAGCTGTGTGACAAAGGATTCCAAATCTTGGAAAAACATTGTTCAGAGAAATTTAGATCTTGTTAATGAGTTTTTGTTCCCTCCACAAAAATCAAGTAGAAAAATGAAACCAATAATAGTTGAATAAATTTTAATAATTGTATCCATATTTTTTCTTTATTTTGAATTTTTTGAATGAAGCTTGTAATGTATATGCAAGGATGCAGATGATCTTAAAAAAGTATTAATGAACTTTTTTTTGTTTTTTAACATTCAAAATTCTGAAAGCTTTAATCAACCACAAAAAAGCAATTATATAGGCCAAAAAAAGGATTCAAAAATCCAGTAAGAAAAGTAAATATTTAACATTTTTTGGTTTTTTGATGGAATTTGCAAAGGTCAAAAATGAAATCCAAAAATCCTGGAAAAACTTTTAAAAAGCTCTTTAAAAGTTATTTTACCATTCTAAAATCTTGAAACACAAAAAAAAAAGTCAAAATGGCAAACATAAGGATCCAAAAGTCAAATGAGAAAATTGAATTTTTTGAATTTTTTGCTTTTTTGAAGGAATTTTTTAAGGTAAAATGATACATCAAAAAAATCACAAAAAAAAAATATTTTAATCCTCTTTTAATGTTTCTTCAAATATTTTATAGCTTTGATTACCCAAAAAAATGAAATAAAAAGGAAAATCAAAGGATTCAAATGTCCAAAGAGAAATTTGATTTTTTTGATTTTTTGTTTTTTTTGAAGGAATTTTTTAAGGTGAAAGGATACATCCAGAAAAACATGAAATAAAAATTATAAGACTCTATGATTGTTGGTTAAAATTTATGGCAGCTGAAATAACCAAAAAAAAACAATGAAAATACCCAAAATGATGATCCAAAAACCCATGCAAAAATTTGTTTTTACAGATTTTTTCATTTTTTGATTGCACTTTTGAAGGTTTTCTGATGGCTCCAAAATTACCAAGGATTTTTTTTAGGGGTTCAAGAGCCCCTGATACAGGGCTGCGCATTCAGGATTCAAAAAAGATGAATTCTTGAAAGTTGCATGAAATGAAGTATTTTTGCGTGAAATACCAAAGGGGCGCAACCGCGTGCCAATGTTGAAATGCGTGAAATAAAGGGTTGGATGCATGAAAAAAATAATGCCCTATTTTTATTCATTTTAATTATTTTATTTTTTTTTCTCATGAGGCTTACAACTATGTATTTGTGAAAATGACTCAGATGGGTTTCCAACAGCCGTTTACAACCCATGTCAAGTTGTGAACCGCCATTTGGAACTCTGGAGGTTGCAAAGGGCCATTCATGGCTCAGATGGGCCATGAAAGATGCCCCAAAACCCATTTTGGGTTGTGAACAGGTTTTTATGGGCTGCCAATTCAACAATGCCCTTAATTATCTGCATCAAATTAATCCTCATTTCTTTCCACAGTTTTTACTTCACAAGAATCCTCAAGAGCTTCTCATATTAGGGATAAAACTTCCCAGAAAATAGGGTCTGACTATGTAAAGATGATGATTTATACAAAAAGGAACATTTAATCATCAAATGAAGCATGAATCAATTATATTGGGTATTTTTCTTTTGTTATTTCTATTTCCTTCCATTTAAAATTGTTTATTTATAAATCTTTCTGGATAATTTTTTTATTTTTACAAAACCAAATTTCTTGTAATCTGAATGTGTGAGATGCTCTAATCCTTGAGAAATTAACCAAGTTACCAGAAGGCTACATGAGATAAAAATTAGGAGCAGAAAAATGATCTAATCCACCTAAAATATTTTGAACAAGCTTATTTAAACCAACCTGTTTCATTTTTTGTACTCTTCCTTGTAATTTTTGGATTAGAAATTCACTTATTGAAATTCCTTCCTTCAATTTGCATCACACCTGATGAAATATAATTTTGTGGAGTATTGCAAAGAATAGGACTCACAGACTCTACTACCAAATCTAATTCCTAAAAAATTTTTAATAATCAATTGATATTATTTCTGGCCCTGCTTTTTACCTTAGAAAGCTGAGCTAATTTTGGAACAAAATTGAATTTATTTCTCAACCCTGAAAGCACATTTTTTTATTCTTTGCCACTCAAAAATTCATTCCCAAGTTAAAATGTAGGTTTTGTTTATCATTGAAAGGGAATCTTAGCATTCATTTTAAATTAGCTGATACAAGTTCCTAAAATATTTGGAAGATAGCCAAATTTAAGCTTCATGGGAGATCCAGTTGCAGACTTGATTTTTACTCCCCCATCTCTCCAAACACGTTGATATTTAAATTTTCCATTTCAATTGGATTGTATTTTGCATTGTTTTCAACAAGTTTTTTCTTTTATTTTATCATTTGATTTGAGGAATTACTTGCAAGGCACACCATTGTCTCTCAAATTGCTAATACAAACACTTTTACCACACTTTTCAGTCCATATTTTGATTTCTTGTTGGTATTTATGATATCTCTCATATTTATTATACTTTCATGAATAAAAATGATTTCCTTTTTTTATATTTATTACCATCCCTTCTTAAAAATAATTTGCAATAAATTAACTTGATAACCCAGAAGTGAAAGAAAATCTGAATTTTCAATTCAAATGTTTTTCAAAATGAAAGAAAAAAAGAAATACAAGAAAAAGATGAACAAAACAAAAAAAGTGTGCAAGAAAAAAAATAAAAAAAGATGAAAAAAGAAAAATACAAAAGAAAAACATCAAGAATAATAAAAAAAATTAATTTTTTTGCAACAATAAACCATAAAGAAGGTCAAGTTCTTCATTCTAGTTTGTCTATGAAAGGATTATAGAAATTCTGTTTCAGCTTGTCTCCATCTCCATCTCCATTTTCCACCATGTTTTCTTCCACTCTAGTTTGGGGAATACATAGATTTTGGCACTTTCTGAAGATCAAAGGATTTGGATTGCCTTGAAAAAATTCATACCAGTGAGATTTACCTGTTCTGGAAGGATTGAAATTTCCTTGAATTTAAAGATAGAGGTAGGCTGGAGGTTAGAAGGGTTAGATGGTGCTTGAAAAATTCTTAGGGACAGTTCCAAAAGTTTTCCAAAAAATTCCAGTGGATGAGCTGGACCTTGAAAACTTTGGTAATGGTTCTTCCTTGAGGAAGGTGGATTGGATTGATTTGAGATCCATTCTATAATATATTCCACAAACTTTGTATTTTAGGGTACATAAAAGTTAGGTCCACCATTTTTTAATAGCAGGTTTCAACCCAAATCTGTCATTTGAAACCCGCCATTAAAAATAAAAAAAACCCACTTATTTCACATCAGACGTGTCAAAGTTGCCTGAAAATAAATGGTTTTTTTCAAATAAAGTATATAAAGGCCTTCAACAGCTCAACCAAGCGTCATTCCACATCATCACCCCTGGTTTTATCCTTCAACCTTATTGGAACACTTCATCACTCTCATTGCTTCATTGCTATCCTCATCACTTCTTCACTCTCATTTATTCATTACTATCCTCATCACTTCATCACTCTCATTGCTTCATTGCTATCCTCATCACCTCATCACTCTCATTGCTTCATCACATCATCACTCTTATTTCTTCATCACTTCATCACTCTCATTGCTTCATCACTTCAGCACTCTCACCTTTCTTTATCACTGTAATCACATCCATCCTCTCATTGCTTCATTGCTTCATCACTTCATCCACCCTTTCATCACATCCTAACTGTCATTGCTTTATTGCTTCATCACTTCATCCTTCTTTCTCTTTTTAAATGGCCCCTCATTAACACTCCCCCCACAAGTCCACTCAACCAAAGCAAAAATCCCCCAGGAACTCAACATCCAACAATCCTCTGCCATCAGCTTCCAAAGGCTCAATCAGCTCAAGAGAGCTGATCACATCATCCTGGTAAACTGGCTCAAAGTTCCGTCCAACTAAAATGCTTGCTTTGGATCCAAAAATGAAACAGAAGTTGGCCAACCTCCATCCTCTAAGGTTAATGGTTATCTCCTTATGGCCAATGAACTCAAGAATGAAACCAAAGGTAGGCTGGATCTTTCATCCAAAAAGATGCGGGAGCAATTCAAGAACTATTGAAACAAGTACAAAAAAGCCCACTCAATCTCAATATCCACTGGCTTTGGTATCACCAAATCCAATAAAGCAAAGGGAATCAACTTGGTGGTTGATAAGTTGGACTCCATTTTTCCTTTTTATTTTCAAATGGATGAAATCTATGGAAAGAAGGCCAATATCACCCATTTAGCTGCTTTTGATGCCCAACAATCAGATTCAGTTGATGGTGAGGACCTGGATGTGGATGCTTGACCTAGCAATGATGATCCAAATGAAACCTATGAGTGGCCCCAATCCAATGTGGAGGAGGATATTCCAACAGAATCAGCTCCAATCACCTCTACATCAGCATTGATCAACAATTGAAACCCTTCCTTGGACCCCTCACTTCCTTCTTTGGATTGCTCTCTTCCTGGGGTGGAAGAACTTAAAAACTTGGCCAACAAGGAGCAAGTTATTCCTGTATAACCACCATTGTCATCATCTGCTCAAGTAAGGAACCAAGATCTTTTCTCTTCTGTCTGGTTAATCCTGAATGATTTAGATTGTAAAAAAAGAGGCTCATCCATTCCTGAATGGCCACATACTCATACCAATGGGGCCTCCCACATCCCCTTCAAATGAGAGCAATGACATTCCCACACAAACCTCCTCTGCAAAGGGAAAGCAAAAGGCTTCCCATTCCATCAACCTTAACCCTGATAGCTGTCAAAAGCAGCAAAATAAATCAAATTTTTCTGGCTTTGAGGATATCATGGAGAAGCAAGATTCAAGTAAGTTCATTGATTGATTGTACTTGCTTTCAAAATCAAGCTCATTCTTATTACCCTCCAAAAAACAGTGAAATCACAAATAGAATCTGATAAACTTCAATTTGAAAAGGAGAAGTGGGGTTTTCAACTGGCTATGGATTGTCAAAAGTGGAAAGATGAGAGTTTGGCTCATCAACACAAGTTGGATTCTGAGTAAAAAAATTAAGCAGGTCAAGATGGAGTTTCAAAAAGAGGAAAAGGAGAATGATCAAGAGCAAAACCAACTCAAAAAGGAGAGGGAAAGGCTAGCCACAGAAAAAAAAGATAGTTTATTGGTAGCCATGGTATGTATTGGTAGCAGTAAAACTGTGGATGATATAAAGTCAATTAATCAATTGCTTGGTTTGTAAATACATTTACTTTGATAATTTTTTTTTAAAAAAAAAATTGATTGCAACAATGTTTGAGAGTATTTTTAACACCACCAATGAAAAAATATTTTTTATTTTTATTAAAATTTTTTTTCCTAAGACATATTTTGCCACTGGCCAAGTCCTTGCTAGTGTTTTTAGTTTTTCTATTGATTTGCATGGACATGGCCATCCCAGTATGGGTGGCAGTATCCACTTCAGGAAAAGTACAGTGTTTGTACTTGTTTGCTGCCCAAACCATTTTAAAAATACCCTTTTTTTTGAAAACAATCCCAAAACCCAAGTCTGGTAACACAAATTGGCGGTTGGATACTTGATATTAATCCTTTTTGTTGATAAGTTGTCCATTCAATTATTCGGTTGGGACCAAAAGTAAAAAGGAATAGTCAGAGACATCACCTTGGTCAATATGGGGCCAATTGTAGAAGGAGTCTGAGGTGAAGGTGATGTGAGGTGAGAAGTCAAAAGTGGTAAGGCAAGATCAAAAGTCAAATGAGGAGAAGGAAGGGATGCTGTTGTCCATCATAGCTTCATTGTTGGAATCAAATGCAAGTTTGGCTAATTTTTGAAAAATTTGGCCCAATATATGAGAGACCTTTTTAGACCTAAGGTTCAAAGGATAATACTCTTTAGGGAAGCATTTGACAGCATCTTTCTTCAAATATTTTCCAAATAGTTTAGAAGGGTCCATCAATTTTTGCCATCCAATTGCCCACATTTCCCCACCCCAAGATCTTGAGGGACTGACAGTGTTGGCAAATTTTTTGGATTGGTGAAGGAATGCTGTTACTGATTTGATTTCTTTCTTCTCTTGCTCAGAGAAGTAATTCAAAGGGATAAATTTGATGATTGCAACCATAGCCTCATGCTTCAATTGATCTTCAACATATACTTTTCCAGACCTGAAGAAATGGAACGGTTTGATCTTCTGTTTGGCATGTTCCAATCCCTCAGGGGTGGGTTTTTGACTTTTCTTGACAATGGACGGATAAATTATCAAGGAAGATAGTTTACGTGAAGACCAAACAACCTTTTCATTAATTTTTTCCTCAGTCACTTCCAATACAATTTCAGAATCCTGCATTTGAGCCCTCCTTCTCTGGTGAGCCCTTTTCTTCCCACTTCTCTGTATTTTTTTCAAACTATCTCCTTCAATCTTTTTCCCTCCCAACTGTATACTTTGATCAGGGTGAGGATCAAGATGGAAATACATTATTTGTAAAATTTTGAGTTTGGTGGGTGAAGAGTGGGCCATCAAGAAAGGGTGGTCAAAGCGGTGGAATGTCCAATTGCATTCCATTGAATCAAAACAAAAAAGTCATTAGTCTGGTATAAACCACCTAGATGATGAACAAACATAGAAAATAACAAAAACAATACCAGCTATTCTCCTTCCAAAAAAACAAAAAAAAATAGAAAAATAAAAAAAACAATCATCAGTCTGGTATAAAACAATTAGATGATCAACCAACATAGAAAATAACAAGAAAATTACCGTTAATCTCCTACCAAAAAAAAATTTTCAGTCAACTTGTAAAGATATGAGAGGAGGAGGAGGAGCTGAAGGGGGGGGCAGGTCACCAGTTGTTTGATTGCCAAGCAATCAACCATTTGCTTGCAGGTCAATCAATTGATCAATTGGCAAGCAAAAAATTGTTTGCTTGTAATTGACCAATCAATCAATTGGCAAGCAAAAAATCAATCACTTTCCAGTAAATAAATCAATTGATCAGCAAGCAAACAATTGATTGCTTGCTGGTTGACCAATTGATTGCTTGCTGGTCAAGCGGTTGATCAATTGATCAATTGCCTGCCAGTCAAATGATTGATTGATCTCTTGCCAATTGCCCCGCAAGGTGGTGGCGGGGGAAGATGGGGAGCAGGAGGAGGGGGAAGAAGGAGAGGAGGAGGGGTGCTCAGCAAGGGTGCTTACTGGTGGGGCTGAGAAAGGAGGTATGAACAGCCTGGAACTTGTAAAAGGAGGAGGAGGAAGGGGGAGGTCAGTTCCAATGAATCAAGGAGGAGGAGGGGGGGGGCTTACCTGGGGAACTGAGCAAAGAAGAATAAGGAGGAGGATGACCAGGTGAACTTTTAGGTAGATGGAGGTGGATGGTGAGGTGGTTTGGTGAGTATGAGGGAGGTGTGGACCGGTGGTTTGGTTTGGTGAGGTGATGGTTTTGTGAGGAGGAGGGAGGATTGGATAAGTTTTTTGGTGGGGTGAGGTAGCTAAATTGAATTTGTGGTTCTGATTTTTGAACAAGTACACCAAAAAAAAGAAAAAAAAACAGGAGTCAGCCTAGGATTCTGGGCTAAACAACCAAAACCAAAAAATCCAGTGATGTTATTTTTTACATATTCAAAAACCCAATGCTACTCATCAAAGTGAGAAAGTGTGAGGAGTAGAATCCGCTCTCTCATGGCCAAAAATGAGGTAGAAGATGAGGATGGGATTACTTAAGGAGGATTGGGAATATCTTCTTTGAACATTTTGTCCCATTCATCTTTGATTTTGCCAAGAAGGTTGTGAAGGATTACAAAACTGATAATCCAGTTTATGAGGAACTTCATGTCTTTCAAATATTGGAGCTGGTTTGGCATCTCCCATAAGCTGGCCCATCTTCCTTGCAGGATTCCTATGGCATGCTCAATCAGAACTGGTGATTGGGAAAGATGATAGTTGAAATCAGTTTTGGATTGATCATTGGTTGAAATGTTGTGGTATGCTGAAACAACATATTTCCTGCTAGCATAAGCTGAATGGGCCAGAAGTTATTGATCTTGGTCAAAGTAGTTATCGGGTTTTTGGGAAATCCGCATCCAATTGAAAAAATATGAATCCTGACAAGAACCCGGAAGGCCAGCATGGAGGGATATTAACTTCTTGTTTTTATAAAAAACAAGTTGTAGTGCCACAGAGTATCTATACAAACCAATAAAAAAATTTGGTCAGTGTATTATCAAAGGCTTTGGAAATGAAATGAATCAATGGCATTTTTTTCCAATCAAAATAATGGTTGCCATCTAGCTTGGGTTTTTGACTCAAGGGGATAGTGATTCCATCAACAAAACCAATGCAACCAGGAAAGCCTCCAGTCTCCATTAATTGAGATATCTCCTTGTGGTCTTCTTTGGTTTGCCAACAAAGGACCAAGCAACAGAAATATAGGATAGCAATCATGACTCTTTTGGTGTATAATTCAATGAATCCATAAATGACCAAGAATAGCTTTTTTAATCAATGAATTGCTGCTACATTTCCATTTTATTCCAATCTACAAAGAGCAACATCCAGTTAGATAGATGGATTTTGTTGAGGATTCCAATAATTTTTCTGGAAGATGTGGTGGTCTTCAATCATTTCCAAAGTTTTCATGAAAGAAGGCAATAAAGCTTGGAACAGTTGCTGGAAGCTTAAGTTGGGAAGTAGGTGAAGCTTTTGCCTTTCATACGTAGGGTTGTGGAGAGTGTGTCTTTGTGGAGCCATGTATTGATTTCCCAATAGAGATTTCAAAGCTAACCAAGTTGATTTCAAATTGGATTCCAAATCCAATTCACATAATAAAAAAAGTTCAGTCAGCTTTTTTGCATTTTCAACTTGCTGCCAGGAAGTTTGATTGGACATGTTAAGAAAGATGGTAATGTGATGATGATGGGATGTGTGTGAAGCAATGGAGATGTGAAGAAATGGAGATGTGAACCAATGGAGATTTGAAGTGATGGAGATGTGAAGCAATGGAGATGTGAAGCAATGGAGATATAAAGCAATGGAGATGTGAAGCAATGGAGATGTGAAGCAATGGAGATGAGATGTGTTTCATGCGCATAGATTTGATGAGTTGGAAGTGTGGATGGGTGTTTTACATGCCATGGATGGTGGATGGATGAGAATGGCGGGTTTGATGTTCGAAACCCTCCATTTTCATGAAACTTGCCATTTTGAAATACACCAGTTAGGGGGTATGTGTATTTCAGAAACCCTCCATTAAAAATGGTGGGTTTGGTCAAAAAAAATGGCAGGTTTCTAATGGCAGTTTTGCTAATTTTGATACACCCTATTTAGATTTTTCAAAATCCATGGAAGCTGGTTGATTGGATTCAAGCATATACATAGCCATTCTAGAGACTAAAAATCAATATGGGATCATTAATCAGATAGTCATTTTATTAGTAAAATAAGTTTTCTTTAAATTTCTTTCTCTCCTAAAAATACAGTAAGTCTGCACAATAGTTTTTTTTGATCTAATGGCTTGTTTCTTTGAGATTTAAAATAAGTTTCTGATCAGAAATAGATTAATTATTCTATGGGATTGATAGGCTTTTGAAGGTAATTACCAGTTTCAATGGTTGATTGGTAAGGGTTTGCAAATTTATTAAACCAGAATTTTCAAATTTGTTTGGTCATTTTTTCAATCCAAAAAAAGTTTGAGTGTTTATTTAAAGGTATTTAAATAGGAGGAGGACCCAAGGATTGGTTTTTCAACTGGAAGCTGGGAAGAAAAGAAAGTTTGGTTGGTGGTTTTTTTGTAACCTTCAATTTATATGAACTGATTGACATATAAGGGTTTTCCTTTTTTCTAAATAATAGATTCCAAATGATATAGGTCTTTTCAAGAACCCTTATCCAAGGGCACCTAAATAACTTTCAAATTATCAATGCTAATGATTTGCCTTTTCATTTACTTCCTTCTATCTTCCTACACTTTAAATAATCATATGGTACTGGTTAGTTGATTGGGTGGAATAGCCATATGACCTGGAGCTGTTAGATTCCAAGCAGAAAAACTTGGGTAGGGAAAAAAAGGCCCTCCTTAAATAGAAAAAAATATGAGAATCCTGCCCCAGGGGATTCTCAGGCTGTTAAAATATGGATGCACTCAGTTAATGTGCATATTAGTGTGTAATCCAAATGGGATGCACAAATGGGCCCCCAAGGCCCATTGGACATCACGTGGGCCACGTGGGCCTATATGGATGGTATTGGTTTTGGGGTTTTGGGTGCCAAAACACGTTTTCCAAGTCAATTGGAACATGGTCCTTTACTTCCCCATCAGGGTGGATGGGCCACCTTAGCCAGATGGGCTTATCTGGGCATTTATGGGCCCATTTATTATTATGGACATACTTGGCCAGATGGGCTGGCCTGCCAAAGTATATTTTTTGGGGTCATTGGGCCTTGGGGGCCCGCTTGGGGCCGCTTGTTTCTCACCTGGGCCCATTGTGGGGCCCAAAGGCCCAGGCGGGGCCGTCATAGGGGGCAGGGGACTCCACTTGGAGTCCCCCCACCCGCTGTTTGCAGGGCTGCAGCCCCGGTTGCGCCACCCGGCTGGTCGCAGCCGCAGGGGCGGGCGGCCACTGCCTCCCTCCCTCCCCTTGCTTGGTTGCAAGGGGGAGAAGGATGGCTGGTCCCTCCTCTACCAGACCAGCCACCAAGACCGCCCACGCCGGATGCAGCAAGGCAACCGGTGGTGGGAGGGGATTTCATCACCCCCCCCCCCCCACCAGAGAAAGCAAACAAGTGGGGCACTCTCCCCCCCCCCCCCCCCATAATTGAGGGGGAGGCGCCAACGGCTGGGGGGACCTGATCCCCCTCCAGCCCACTATTCTTTTGGTTTGCCAGGGGAAAATGTTTTCCCAGACAACCAGCAGGGGATTTGACCAGCCCTGCTGGTCACCTAGTTAGTAAAGAGGGGGGGATGGCATGTCTGCCAGTTACAACCCCCCCTGTGTGACTTTGAGACCAGACCCAGATGAGTTCTGAGTCCCACCTGGCCCATGTGTGGGGCCAGGGGCTGGTTGCATGAGGAAACTAGCCAGTATGTGGGTTTGCCAGGGGTAACAGGGCCGGTTGTAACAGACAACTGGCCAGGATCTGAACAGCAAGGGGCTGGTTCAGCCCTGTGAGGGTGGAAACACCAAATTTGACCGGTAAAGGCTGGTCAAAAGGGTTCAGAACTAATTCCAAGTGGGTTGAGTAAGCTCAATCCACGTAACAGGGCTTTTAGAGCCTGTAAAGCACATTTGGGGCGGAATTTTTGCCTTTTGCTTGTCATTACATGAGCTCCACATGAGCAACATCTTTTGCATTTAAGGAGCTCTTCTCCCTGCTGTTTTCCATCCATTCATTCATCAATTCATTCATCAATTCATTCACATTCACAAGTGTGCCATTGCCACTGCCTTGGATTAAGGATCAATCATAAGACATTATTGTCTCAGCATTTCTTTTGCTTTAAATCCTGCTCTTTGACTAAGCTTGTGGGCCAATAATTCTCACACACTATCAGTAACATCATCATCATTATTTCCATGCAATATAGAACCTTATATATTACTTTGGAAAACCTCAAGGACCCAAATTTTTCCAAGAAGATGTCTTATATCCAAGAATCCAGTTCCACCAAGATTGTTTTGAATGGTCAAAAATATAGTGCTTGGTTTGTCTTAATGGAAATTGAGCTGGAAAAAATTTTTTTTGGGGAGATTATGGATGCAGATGATACCTTGATTAGTTCAGAGGTAGAGAAGAAGTCTCACCATCTCATTCTTAGGCATTTGGATGAAAGTCATATGGCATGGGTTGCTGAGACTTTGAAAGAGGAACAGAAGAGGATGGGAAGCATTTTATGGAAGATGCTCAAGGCCAAGTATGCCAGTAATTCTGTTCATCAGAAGGGGATTGCTTTCAATAAGTTGTTTAAGTTAAACTTTTTCAACTGTAAAAAATTTTTTGGGGAGGAAAGATCAAGAATTGCTAATTTCAAGTCATCTGGGCTGAACATGGATCCTGAGTGTTTGTCACTCTTAATTTTTCAGAAGCTACCAAAAGATTATGAGTCCTTGGTTAGGATTATATCTCAATTGGATCCACTTCCTGCAGAAGAGGATGTGCTGAAGAGAATTGAAAAGGATGATCTTCAATTTAAGATGAAGGAGGGCACAGGAACTTCTCTGCTTGGCAAGCCAGGAAAATCCAGAAAGAAGGCAAAGGCCAAGACAGATTTATCTAAGGTTTTAGGTTATAATTGTCAGAAGAAGGGGCACTATTCAAAGGATTGAAAGGAGGTCAAGAAGAGGAAGAAGTCTGAAGGAGAAGACAAGGAAGAAAAGGAGGTCAATCTTGCAACATAAAACATTGCTATGGGGGAATTGGAATGCCCATCAGAAAAGGCTGTTGAGGAACATGTACCCAACAAGAAGGCAAAGCTCATTGAGGATCAAGAAATGGACTTGATTTGTTATGAGGTGGGTAATCTTAACCTGGATGGTATAAACTTATCAGTGGCTGATAATTTTTCTTTCCTTACAGGAGGATTGAAGGAGGATGTTCTTGTTTTGATTGATTCTGGTCGTACAGACCACATGTTTTTTGAGCCAAATTTGTTTTCAAATATTAGAGATTTTGATGGTGTTGTAAATATTGGCCAAAAAGGAAGAACAATTCAGATTAAAGGAATTGGAAAGGTTATTCTTGAAAATCACTTGGGTATCAAAATATCTTTTTAGAAAGTGCTCTATGTACCATATCTGCCTTATAACCTTGTTTCTCTTGGAGTTCTCTGGGCAAAAGGTTTCCAATTTTGTTATCTTCAAGAAGATAATTTTGCTATTTCTTTGAATGGTAGAGCTATCCTGAGTGGACAAGTTTGGAATAAGTTGCTCTGTGCTAAATTGTTAAATTTTTCAGCTCTGAGCACTGTTGCTCACAATAGAAGTGGCCATAAGGTGAAGGAAAGAAACTGTGAAAGTTTTACCTTAGGGGCCAAGACCAGAAATGTGTTCTCAAAGAGTATAGATTGCACAGAAGTTCCTAGAAAGGAATTTTCCATTAATTTGGCAGGGCCATTCACACCAGTGTCCCTTGGAGGGGAAAGATACTTCATCAATTTAGTGGATGCAGCAACTAATTATGTTTGGGTAAAGCCAATAAGATCAAAGAATAAGACTACAGAGGAGGTTTCAGTAATCTTCAAAGTCTGAAAACAGAATGGTTTGATGAAGGAGATCAAGAGGGTTATTGCTGATGGAGGGGGTGAGTTTTTGAGTAAAGATTTGAGAAACTGTTGAATGATTATGGAATCACTCATATAGTTACTACTGCTAGTACTCCACAAAACAATGGAATATTTGAGAGGATGAATAGGACTTTATTAGAAAAAGTCAGAACTATCATGGCTCAATCTGGTCTACCCAAGTTTTTATGGGCTGAGTTGGTGTGCACAGTGTGTCTGTTGCACCATATAGTAAGTGTTAATGGGAAAAGTCTGCATTATCAGTTTTGGAAGTTGTACCCCAAAATGTCACACCTACAAACAATTGGTTGCTTAGTGTATTGTGGTGTCCACCATAATGAGATGGTTGGTAAGTTATATCCTAGAGCCAGAACAGGGGCACTTGTAGGCTATGATTTAATAATTAAGTCCTATAGGATTTATTGTCCAAGGACAAGAAATTTCATCCATAGTAGGGATGTAGAATTTGAAGAAGGTACCTTTCCACTCAAAAGGAGTGAAGATAGTGCTATTCAGGAATCACAGCAGGAAATAGCATTAGAGCCTATTTCACCAGCAGAGGCTGGGGAGAACTTCATTAATGATGACGTTGAGATGGCAGACATGCCACAGGAGGGTTCAGTACCCACTTCAGGGGAGTCTGTGGAATCAGAACCTGATGAGCCTCCACCTCCATAAAGAAGGAGTGGCAGGATGAGAATACCTGTTGATAGTTATGGGGAATGGAAGTCCCATTATGCCTCTGCAGAATATTAAGAAGATACACTTTGGGAACAGTGCATGCTTAATGAGATTCTACAGTTAAGTTCAGAGATGTTTAATAGAGTTAACCCAAATAGCTTTGGCCAAGCTATGAATTTTGACAAGAGAGCCAATTGGAAGACAGCCATTTTTGAGGAATTTGATTCTCTGGAGAATAATATTGTGTTTGAAGTTAAGTTGCATTCAGTTCCAAAGGGAAAGACCATTTTTGGGTCTAGATTAGTGTTGACTAAGAAGTTTGATACTAATGGAGTTTTGAAGAGGTGCATGGCTAGAAGCGTCTCACAGGAATTCAAGCAGAGAGAGGGTATTGATTACCAGGAGACTTTCTTGCCAACTGGGAGGCTGTCCACCTTCAGGTACATCATTGCTTTGGAAGTGGAGTTGGGTGAAGAAATCAGACAAGCTGATTTTGTGACTGCATACTTGAATGCAAAACTTGGAGAGGAGGAGACTGTGTATATATCAATTCCTGATGGTTTAAAGGAATGGCTGGTAGAGACCAAGCCAGGCACTATGAAGAAAATCTGTGTGAGAAGTTTCCTCTGAGCAGATAAAGGGGAATATGTCCTAAAGCTGTGTAGATCCCTGTATGGATTAAAGCAAGTAGCTAGGTCATGGTATAACACTATGATTAAGAAACTTATGGAAATTGGTTTCAGGAAAAGTGAGGCCAACCCTTGTCTCTTTGTAAGAAAGGATGCAATTTTGTTTGTTTGGGTTGACAAAATTATCATTATCAGGAATGATAAGTAGAGAGTCATGGAGACACTCAAAAAGGAATTCAAGATAAAAGATCTTGGTCTGGCACAGAAGATGCTGGGAATGAAAGTTAGTAAGAGCAAAAATGGGATCAAGTTGGATCAGAACTATTATGTGTCAGCTCTACTTGAGCAGTATGGCTTAGTGGATGCAAAATAGTTTGGTACTCCAATGCAGTCTAACATTTGGTTAGAAAAGTCTACAGATGAAGAGCATCTAGAGTTTTTTCAATCCGGGAATGATTATAGGTCATCTATTGGATCTTTAAATTATTTGGGACAGTGTACAAGGCCAGATATTGCATTTGCAATTGGTGTTTTGTGGCAACACTTATAGAGACCTAGCATGAGGCATTGTTCAGCTTTTAAGAGAGTTATGAGGTATCTTAAAGGAAAAATCAGTCTGGTACTGAAGTTTTCAAAGTCAGACAACTTTGACTTGGTTGGTTATTCTGATGAAAGTTGGGCAGATGGTAACACTAGGGAATCAACAAGTGGTTTTTTATTCTTCTTAGGGAAGAATTTAGTTTAATGGATGTCCAAAAACATGTCAGAAATAAGTCTTTCATGAACAGAAGCAGAGTACAGAGCATACCTTTCAGCTTCATAGGAAGAAAAATGGTTGAGAAAGGTCTTAGAAAAAACACATAAACCACAAGGGTTTGCATTTTTGTATTCTGATAATCAGAGTGCCATTGCGTTTGCAGAGGACCAAGTGTTCCATTCAAGAACAAAACATATTGATGTTCATTATAACTATATGCATGATGCAGTAAACTGCAAAGAAATAATGTTACGGTACATGCCCACTGGAGAATGATTGCGGATATCTTAACTAGGGCTTTAGATGGGAACAAACATCAAGGTTTTGTGTCTAGTATGTGAATGGCATTCCTTTCAAATTAAGGGGGTGTGTTAAAATATGGATGCACTCAGGTAATGTGCATATTAGTGTGTAATCCAAATGGGATGCACAAATGGGCCTCCATGTCCCATTGGACATCACATGGGCCACGTGGGCCTATATGGATGTTATTGGTTTTGGGCATTTTGGGCGCCAAAACACATTTTCCAAGTCAATTGGGACACAGGCCTTGACGGGCCCATCAGGGTGGATGAGCCACCTTAGCCAGATGGGCTTATCTGGGAACTCATGGGCCCAAGGATTATTATGGACATACTTGGCCAGACAGGCTGGCCCGCCAAAGTATATTTTTTGGGGTCATTGGGCCTTGGCCGCCCATTGGGGCCGCTTGTTTCTCACCTGGGGCCCAATGGCCTGCGTGGGGCGGTTGTAGAGGGCAGGGGACTCCGCTTGGAGTCCCCCCACCCACTGTGTGCCGGGCCATGGCCCCGGTTGCGCCACCCAGCTGGTTGAGGCTGTGGGGGCTGGCGGCCCCTGCCTCCCTCCCTCCCCTTGCAACCAAGCAAGGGGAGGGAGGATGGCTGGTCCCTCCTCTACCAGACCAGCCACCAAGACAGCCCAGGCTGGTTGCAGCTAGGCAACTGGCAGTGGGAGGGGATTTCATCACCCGCCCACCAGAGCAAGCAAACAAGCAGGGCGCTCCCCCCCCCCCTGTTATCAAGGGGGAGGCGCCAAGGGCTGGGGGGAACTGATCCCCATCCAGCCCACTAATCTGTTGGTTTGCCAGGGGCAAAAATTGTCCTAGGCAACCAGCAGTGGATTTGAACACCCCTGCTGAGTTAGTAAAGAGGGGGAGGACGGCATGTCTGCCAGTTACAACCCCCCCTGTGTGACTTGGAGACCAGACCCAGATGAGTTCTGGGTCCCACCTGGCCCATGTGTGGGGCCAGGGGCTGGTTGCATGAGGAAACTAGCCAGTATGTGAGGTTGCAAGGGGTAACAGGGCCGGTTGTAACAGACAACCGGCCAGGATCTGAACAGCAAGGGGCTGGTTCAGCCCTGTGAGGGTGGAAACACCAAATTTTACTGGTAAAGGCAGGTCAAAAGGGTTCAGAACTAATGCCAAGTGGGCTGAGTAAGCCCAAACCAAGTAACAGGGCTTTCAGAGCCTGTAGAGAACATTTGGGGCGGAATTTTTGCCTTTTGCTTGCCATTACATGAGCTCCACATGAGCACCATCTTTTGCATTTAAGGAGCTCTTCTCCCTGCTGTTTTCCACCCATTCATTCATAAATTCATTCATCAATTCATTCACATTCACAAGTGTGCCATTGCCTCTGCCTTAGATTAAGGATCAATCATAAGAAATTATTGTCTCTGCATTTCTTTTGCTTTAAATAATGCTCTTTGACTAATCTTGTGGGCCAATAATTCTCAAAAAGGCCTCCCCTCAGAGCTTTTCCTGGCTACCCTGGGCACAGGTAAGTTTCAGTTAGTTAAAATTACATGAGACAATTTTTGTGTTTGGTAAAGCTAAAACATGCGTGTCATAAATGCACCCCCTGCTCCTTCAAGCTGTTGCCTGATTTTCATGAATGAATTTGTAGTGAATAAATCAGAAAGGTGACTGATGGAAAACATCTGAGGCCATGTGTAATCCATTTTGGTTCAGGAAAGGGCTGTGTAATTTATTATTTCTGCTGGTTCCTCAATGCTGAAAATGCTTGAATACATGCACCCCCCTGCTTCTGAATCTGTTTCATGATGGATGGATGAGTTCTATAGTTTAAATGGTGTCAAAGAATTCTTTTTAATTCCCTACTGGAAGCTTCTGAGGCTCTGTGATTTACTGAATAATCTTGGGTTGAACTTGTAACAAGGCATGTGTGCTGGTGGGCAAAATATGAAACCAGCTTGGCATACATGTACTCCCTGCTTCTAGATTTTTTCCATGACGGATGTACGAGTTTTATAGTTGAAATAGTATCACATGGTTTTTTTTGGTGTCCTTTTGGCAGCATCTGAGGCTCTGGGATTTACTGCAGATGAGGCATGTTTTCTGGTGGGTGAAATATGAAGAATTCTTGGCATAAATGTACCCCCTGCTTCTGGATTTGTCTCATGATGGAAATAGTAGTTTTATAGCTGAAATGGTGTTTTAAGTTTTATTTTGATGGTTATTTTGGAGCTTCTGAGGCCTTGTATTCATTTTTATCTGATTTTTACTTTTTTTGTGACACCTGGTTAAGGTATGGGTTTTTTAAAGGTTTTATTTGAGCTGTATATTCTAATCCATGAGAGATAAAGGCATACTTTTTCTGTGACTATAGTTTAATTTTGGCTTAACATCCATTTCTGATATTTTTAATTGTATTTATAATAGAAAATTGAGTCTAATTGCTATTGGACAGGTTTTTAGCACCACACTATTGATATTACCAGGTTGAAATTTGAAATTTGGCTTTTTGGAAGATATGAAAGATCATCTAAAAGGGGAAAAAATTGGTATTTAAGTTGCGAAAATTCCTTGCCATTCTTGCTGGTTTTTGAGGAAATTTTCTTCAATACTGCCTCTGGTAATTGAGTGTTTTGCATTTCTTTGTTTCGTCCAGTGCCCAATGAATCCAAAAGGTGATTTACCTGTGAATCTTTCTTTTAAATTTGACAAAAAAAATTATGTTAATAATTTATCCAAAAAACATATATATATAATGACCAAACTACTCAAGGAGTTTTATTGACTGAAACAGGTGCTATGCTCCTTGGACTTGGGAAATTTGGCAAGCTTGGATCAATCCAAAGCTTAAGCATCCACCATCCAAGCTTGTCCTTTTAATCCATTAAGCATGCTTGCAAATGACTGTTTATGTTCTTTAAAGGTGTTGAACTATTCAAACATAGCCTTCTATATGCATACATATTCTATATGCATACAACACTTTTCAAATATCTTATCACATAAACCGTGGCCGTTCTATATAGGATATCTAGCTGTGCGGGAATCTGCAATCAAAATCCAGGGATTCAAACTCCTAACATCTCACAGGTTAAAAGCCATCTCAATGCCAACTATTATATGCTACCACAACAGGGACCTTAACACCCAGGAAAACCCACTAAACCTTATCCAAAATCAAAAGACCCAATAAAAACAGAAGAACCAACAATTGAACCGTCCGTAACCCCAAACAAGATCCCGCCCACAATGGACACCAAAGCTTCTAGAAAAATACCACCTGATGCATCCAAAAGTAGTGCCAGATCAAAATTTGTATTGAACCCTGGAAAATACATCAAATAAGTTGAACCACTCCAAGATGATGGCAGTCACATCAATGAATTGATTGACAGCATTGACACCATTGGACTTCTGGTGTTTGGAATCATGGAATTCACGGCTGACCTAAACAACCTACAAAACAACCTACAAAACCTATCCAATTACAAAAGCATTGCCTTGAGATTATTCTTTACACTAATTGTCAACCACAAACTCCAACCAATCATTGCAAAACATCCTAATGCTGCCAAAGCATTCAAAAAAATCCAAAAGATCTTTCAACTCTTGACTTGTACAAGGAAGGTTGAGCTATGGGACAAAATCCTGTATAAGCTAAAAACCATGGAGGGCTTGATCTCAACCCATCTCACCTGGATCACCAACAAATGCGCTGAACTAAAAAATCTTGGCCAGACCATCCCCAAAGACATGATTTTGAAACTCATGCAAGAATTGACCCCACCACCGCTGGGAATGAATAGGTCCCAGATGCTCCAAACAATTGGGCAACAACTTGATTGGGTTGAAGACCCCACATCCGTCAATACACAATCAATCATATTGTCCTATTATAGCAAGTGCACCAGAGGAAAATCATCCAAAAACCCCTTCACCCTTGGCACCGTCAACCCGTGGATGTGGCCTGACCAAAACTGCCAAGCAGATAACCACAATTGGACTTGTGGGAATCCCCAAACTGGGCAATGCCTGACCTGCTCCAACATCAATGCCACCCAAACCAACATCAATTCTGGTAAAATTCCATTACCCAACAAAGTTTGCTAACACCACGGAGGCAACCACACCTATTAAAAACCCCTTGACCACTGGTGCGGTTGGTGCCCAGTCTTAGGTGCTGATGCAAATATCCCCACTCCAAGTGCAACACTGCATGAAGAAACCCCCAATTGGCCTTCCCTGCAATACTCTCAAGCACCCAAACAATTTCACGCCATCAAACCTACCCAGACCAATACCAATAACCAGGGGCGCCCCAAGAATAATTCTGTGCAATTTGTTGACTTCCCTGGCACCATAGTAATTGACTCAGGGGTGACCTCCTTGGTAAGCAGTAACCTGGCTGCATTCCTTTCCTATTCCCCCTTCCCTAACCCCATCCCCCTTAGACTAGCAGATCCTAATACATTTATGCATGCCGTTGGCAGCCAAACAATCCCCCTAACAATGACCAGCTCTGGGGCCCTTGGGGCTCCAGTTCTGACTGATGACCTCTACTGCCCAACAATGCGCGTTACACTTGTGTCCCTAGGTCAACTCATCAACTTGGGTTACAAAACGCATTTCCACAATCACTCCATCATATTGCTTTCCACTTCCTTCTGTATATCCACAACCTACCATAATTGTACTTGGACCCTATCCCATTCTATCCCTTCTCTGTATTCCCCACCCCTCCCTTCTGCTTCTGCTTGTTCCCTTTCCCTTCCCCTGCTTGCTCTCCCATTTATTTCCACATTTTACTTATACCACTGTGCCCTTGGAAATGTCTTGCACAACATTTCAAGGCATATCTCAAAGCCAATGTACCTTCCTTTGACCTGAAATCTTGGTCACCATTTGTCTGCAAACCCTGAAAAACAGCCAAATCCATCCAACAACACAAATTGTTCCCCAACTCCATCCCCAAAGAAAAAAAACTCAATCTCCTTGTTTCCAATGTCATAGGAACTCTACCATCCAATGTGTCCAGTAACAATTACCTCATCACTATCTGCAACCAACATTCCACTTTCATCTTTGTATAAGCCATGAAAAATCAATCCAAATTTCCTAAATTTATCATACAAACTGTAGCCTACCTAAAAAATGGAATCCATAAAGCTCTCTTGCATATTTGTTTCAACAATACCAAGGAAAATCATTCCAAATCTATCTCCAGACAGCTTGAAGAATTTGGTACAATGATCACGCTCACTTCCCCTTACACTCCTGAGCAGAACGGGTTAACCAAACTCTAGGATATATGGCCCAAACTATGCTCACCTACCCACAACCTCTGGATAACTTCTGGTCTCTCTCATACCGCCACACATGCTTCCTCCACAACCACTTCTCAAACACTTGCACCGGCCAAAAGACTCCTATCAAACTCCTCTACAAAAAGCCATACAAACCAGTCCCTCTCCACCCATTTGGAACTGTTGTCTTCACTCATATCCCAAAAGAAAAAAAAGAAAAAAGCTAGACAATCAAGCTGAAAAAATGAAATTCCTGGGCTATCAAGACAATGCCAGAGACTAATTTTTCTGGAATTACAAAACGTACTTGTTATTCTATACTGAAATTGCCAACTTCCCCAATTCCAATGCAAATAAATTCATCCCTACACCCACCCAATCCATTCAGATTGACCATACCTTATGATCTGTCACCTACTGCCTCAGCAATTTTCCATTGGATGACATCTGTGCTGCACAATATTTGCAAGTTGACTTTATCCCCACCTTAGAAGACATTGAATTACCTAATTCAATCAAACGTGCACTATGCAGTTCAATGCAAACAATCTGGGAACCACCCATGTGCAAGGAAATTGACCAACTCTTCAATATGGGAGTATGGCAGCCAGTCAACTGGACCCCAGAGATGAAAGTGATTGGTGCAAAGTATGTTTTTTCAATCAAGCAACATCCAGATGGATCTATCAATTTCACAAAAGCTTGTTATGTAGCTAAGGGCTTTTGAAAGAATCTTTGAGTCAACTGTTATGAAAAATTTGTGCCAACCGCCTCCCTCTCATCACTCTGCGTTATCCTTTCCATGGCAATATCCAACGGCTGGAAAATCCACATTTTTGATATTTCTGCCACATACCCCCATTCACCAATTAGCAAAACCATCTATGTCAAAACCCCCATACATATCTGGCCCAAACTCAAATTTAAGGCCATGAAAATACTAAAATAACTCTATGGTACCCGGTAAGTGGCATGGTGCTGGTTGCTGTTTTTCAAAAAGGTCCTAGAAGAAGAGGGCTTCACTAGAAATTTGATAGAAAAAACTGTTTACATCTACCAGAAAGGACCAACAAAAGTTACAATCTGGTTAAATGTGGATGATGGTTTGGTTTTTGGAAAAAATCTGAGCTAACTAAAGAAACTAAAAGGCCACCTTGAACAATGGGTCAAAATCAAATTGAAGGAATTGTGAAATTGTATTTTTGGCATCAACATACACCGTGAGGACAAAAAACTCATCCTAGACCAAAACTAATCATCAAACAGATCATCTTGAAATGGCATCTTCACACCAAGTCCCGGCTCTTAAAATCTACTACTGTCCTATCAGATACCCCACTCACTACACCATCTACCCCAGAATCCATTGAAAAAGAACTATTCCAGCCCTACATTGGCTCATTAAACTACCTGGCGCTAGGTACACGCCCCAAAATATCCTTCACAGTAAACTACCTTTCACAATACAGCAAATTCCCATCCAATGACCACTGGCTTTCCCTGCACCACCTGATCCAATACATACATATATTGTTGCTTCAACAAATTTTATTCTGCTCAAGAACAAGCAATTTACACCTGTGGGTCAATGCAGACTGGGTTGGCAAGTTCCATTTGTCAACATCTGGTTTCCTCATTCTCATAAACAACTGCCCTATATTGTGGGGTTCTAAACAACAGGAGACGGTCACAACCTCCACCTGTAATGCATAATTCATAGCACTGGGAATGGCAATGGAACTGTTTGTCTCTTTACATACTATGTCTCTTGATTTTGATCCTTCTATCTCATCTCATATTTTTTGTGATAACGGCGCAGCTGTACTTGTTGCAACCAAAAACAGCTCCTTCTCTTGTATGAAAAATATTTTGCGGAATTTTATTTTCATAAACAATCTCATACATGATTTAAAAATAAAACTTACTTGGATAGAGAACAATGAAAAACTAGCCAACATAATTACAAAGAAACTTGGTCCAAACAAACAATACAACTTCTGCAACATGTTTCTATCAATTATAAGATGATAAGTTTGTGGGGGGGGGTGTTGAACTATTCAAACATAGCCTTTTATATACATACATATTCTATATACATAAAATATGTTTCACATATCATATCAAATAAACCATGACATTTTTACATAGGATATCTAGCCGCATGGGCATCTAAAATCAAACTCTAGGGATTCTAACTCCTAGCATCTCACAAAAGGTTTTGATCAAAATTTTGTTGTTGGCATTGGACCAAGTGGAAAATATGTGCACCAAGATGGGGTTTGGGGTGAGAGCTTGAGAAGTGCAAGATTATCTTTCAGCCAAGGGGTGGGGGGCAGGGGGATCTTAGGACAAGCCAGTGGGAAAGTTGGGGATATTGACAGCAGTAAGGGGATTGGACATGGTTGGTGAAATTGGGGGGGAGTTGACTCAATCATGGATTGGGTAGGTGGGCAGACTTGATTTTGGATGGGGGGGCAGACTTGATTTTGGATGAGAGGGGCAGACTTGCTTACAGATGGGTGGGAAGGGGATGGAGGTGATGGACGGGGGGGAGGAAACTGAAGTGGAGGGGGATGGAGGGGATGGAGTGGATGGAGGTGGAATGTGAAGGTGAGGATGGAGGAGGAGGATGATGAGGGGGATGGAGGGGATGAGGTGAAGCATGATGGTGGTGGAGGATATGGAGATGATTGGGATAGATGTTTGTGGATAGTCCAATGTTTGGACTTAGCCAAATTTTTGACCAAAGGGGTGGAAGTTACAGCAAGTTACAAGGTAAAAAGCTTGTAACTTGCTGAGAAATCCCCTTAGTGGGAGTGTAATTTTCTCAGAGTTACACTCCATGGCATTATGGGTGATTTACAGGTGTTGTCAAACATCCCAAATTTGGAACTGTAGCTGTAACCCCCCTGTAACTTTATTTTGGTGGGCCAGGGGCAGTTCCAGTTACAGCTACACCTGGCAGCCAAGTGCAACCCAACAAAAGTTTCTTGCAAACAATTGCCAATGCTCTGATATTGTGGATGTGAACTGAGAGCATCTCCAATTGTCTTGATAAGCCTGCTTGTTAGCTAACTTTACTGAGCAATTTTCACAATTGTGAAAAAATAAGGGCTTGCTAGCAAGCAAGCTCCATAAGTCTGGTCAAATTTCCATCAAGTTATGGGAATTTGGCAAGCTTGCTAGCTGCATCCTTGAGTACCTTCTCTGTATCCTCTACCCTGTTGACCCACCAGATCTCCTTTCAATGTCCTTTGATACCACCTTCCACCATCATTGCAGCTCCAGTATCCCCTCCTCCCCTCACCCCAGCCCCAGCTTTGTGTGGAAATTGAAAAAAAAAAAAAGGGCCAAATGGTCCTAGCTAGCGACCCGCTACATGGCACACGATTGTGTGTTTTGAGTCGCTAGCTAGCTGCCGCGGCCTTGGACCGCGCGATAAATGGCTCGCTAGCCATTTTTTTAGCTAGCGAGCGAGCCGAGCTCTCCAACGACTGGAGATGCTCTGAGCGATATGCATACTCGCTTGAATTAGGGTGGCGGGTGCGCGTCGCTTGAGGCTACACCAACTATAAGCATGCCCACCCAACTTTTGACCGCGGACTGGTGTGGATGCCTGACCCTAATTATTTTTTGACATCACCGTGCGGGCGAAGGCCCCTTGTCCCTTCAGACGGCGGTCAGTCGCACTGGAGGTGACCGAAGGCCCAGAAGCTGACCCAGACCCATTGCCCACTTTCATCGGCCACGAGTACGATACCATGCCTGCCACAAGGAGAAAGAAACGTTCGGTCGACGCAGAGTCATCGAATGCTAAACAAAACATGAGAACATCCAACTCTCCGAAGAATGGAGAACGGCGCGCAGCAAACGAGTCAACGAAGAAGAAACGGAAGAGGTTGAATCAAAAGAACCCCAAGGCAGTGGACGATAAGAATGAAGATGATGCTCGAGAGCAATCAGACTCGGAGCCCAGCCCAAAGAAACAAAAACCCACCCAAGGTATGAACCCAATCAACGGCCGCGACGATTCAGACTCGGCATCCAGTGAGAAGAAAAATGATATGGCCGCTCAGGTGGACGGATCCGATGGCCACGAGAAAACAGACATGGATACCGATCCTACTAACACGGGCCCAGATCATTTGAACGGTGATTTTCACGCAAAAGAGCCACCCTCAACCGATGCTCCAGACCAGGCCCCTTCCCACCAGAAACCCACTCCGAAGACTCTGTCGATCGAATCCAAAAAGCTGAGCAGACAACGTCGGAGGGCTCACGCGAAGCTCAAGAAGCAAAAGGCCAAAGAACGCTCTATTTTAAGCCTTCCAGTGAGTACCTTCCTCCGATTTTCTTCCCTCAAGAGCGATCGAAATTCTCTGAATCTCTAAATTACCCCTCAGCTGGATCCCCCTTCAGAATCACCTCATGAATCAACTTCGATCTCTATTCAACCACCCGAACTTCAACTGGATTATCTGAAGGACCGACAGAGAAAATCCTTACCAAATCTTTCGGACCTAGAGCTCGAAAGTTACCCCTTGGAAAAATCTTGGTTACAGGACGTCAGTAAGAAACCACTAAGAGCTCATCTCGGTTCGTGGCTGAGAACCGAAGGTAGATGATTTCTACCAACTCTTTCAACCCATTCGCCAGATTTTGACTCCTTTCTTCCCTCGTTTGGTCCTCCTCCTTCAGCTATCCCGGAGCTTTTAGAGGCTATCAATCAAACCCCAGAAATCGTCGCCACCCCGAGCGTGCTGGTGGTTACTAGCGCTGGACTACGCGCCGCCGATCTTTGCAGGTAAATTTGCCCGTGTCAGCAACGAGAGCAACAAAAAACAATAAAGAAAGAAAAGGAAGAAAAAAGAAAGAAACATTTTTTGAGCCTGATACTGATTACTTGGTATTTTTATCTACTTGCTGGTTTATGTACGCTCCACTCTCCAGACAGGCTCGAGTTCTAGTTCCCAAACCCGGCGAATCGGGAGAAGTCACCAAGTTATTCGCCAAACATTTCAAACTCGAAGCCCATTTAGAGCATTTGAAGGTCACAAAAGTGTCCATTGGGATCGGTACGCCTGACAGAATCGCCAAACTCATGACGGTCAACGATAGCCTACAGGAGAATGGCGTCACAAACTACGAAGATTCGAGCACAACCAGGGGATTAAAATTAGATCGATTGAAGTTTTTAATACTCGACCTAACTTGGTCAGACCCCAAAGGTTTTAACCTGATCGACTGTCCTGATAGAGCCATGAGGGAAGCCCTGTGGAAATCGCTTCTAGGTTATCCCAAACTGATTGAGAGATTCAAATCTGGCCAAACTAAGATCGTACTTTTTTGATGAGGTTGTAATCGTTCCACTTGGTTGTCGTCGTATGTTTCCTAGATGCATTCATGTCGCTCAGCAGCTTGAGTTGCTTGAAAGTGTATAAACTCTCGCGTTTATTCTTTTTTCTCTCGCTTATTCCCTCTCAATCAAGCTCACTCAAACTCAATCACTGTGGCGGGAGGAGCGAGCCTTATTTGATGGCATCGTTAGCAGTGGGCTGGAATCATGAACGACTCTGTTCACTCAAAATCCAAGTAATACCAGAGGACTAAAATTTAATCACGGATTTTTTTTTCCCTTTTGCCGTCATGTTTGAGGCTCACGCAAGGCTTTCGTTGGGTGATCCAGTGCTCCGATCAAAATAGCAAGGCAACGGCCTAGCGGCAAAGTCAACTACGACTGAGGCTTGTCGGAGCTTCTACACAGGCATAGGAATGATAGGTGGATCATCGAGGTATCACATACGACCACCATCAACGCCTCAACCGATTAGAAAGTGATGAGCCCGCAGGTTTTCGGCCACAAGTGGTCAGTTGACGCAGAATGCCACGTGCCACTGTAGAAGCAGATCTCCGGACCCGCAGGCAATACTGCAACATTGTTGTGGGACGCGACACCAGATCTGCCAACGGTGTGGAATTTGAGGATGATGGATCCGGATGGTTTTACTAGAGTGCTTCTGTTAGAAGAATTACTCCTCGCCGGAGAACTCATCCTCCTGCTCCTGGCAAACCTGCCCCCCCGCGTTCCAACTTCTGTTAGAGGAATTACTCCTCGTCGGAAAACTCATCCTCCTGCTCCTGGCAAACCTGCCCCCCCGCGTTCCAAACGGATCGACCTTTTTTCCACTGAAATATACTTGAATAGCAAAAAAAAAAAAAAAAAAAAAAAAAAAAAACAAGCCTCCATCATATTGTCCTGTCCAAACCATGCCCCAGCAACTTGGCCCAGCCATGCACTATCCATTCTCCTTCCATGTTATCCCCATTGCCTTCTCTAGGTATCCTACTGCCACATACCCACCCCATGTACTTAGGAGAGAATCAGGTGGATGTGGCCCAAGGAGGAACCTGTAGAAGGAAGGAGGATGCTCTGAAAGTACATCTTGAAGCTCAAGCTTGTTGTTATTGGATTGGGTTGAATTTGAAGATAGGTGTGTTGGAACTTGGGCCTCCTATTAGTATTGCCTAAATCTTGAGTGCAACCTCTATTACCAGCTCTTGAGTGTTTATGCCCAGTATGTACTTTATACAATACCTAGTTATTGTTCTATTTACTTCTCTGTCATCAACCCTAGTGGCTTATCATTATGGTCTAGCAAGAGTATTTCAGTCTAGTGACCTCTTTATACTGGAATTCTCAACAGTATGTTGAATCAATTACAATGTGAAAGAAATAGTTTTTTTTTATATGACTGACCAGTTTGATCAAAGCAATAGTATCCATTATTGGAAAAGAAACTTAGTTGGCTTTTGGAGCCTTGATTGTTGATTGTAGCATTGTCTTGATGGGATCTAGGCCTTAGACTATGGTTTGATAGGTCTACATGCATTGTAGCTTTATCTGCCAAAGATGAGATATTGGAGCTTGAGTTGGCACTTGCAGATCCTTCTGCTAAATTGCTTGCCTTCAGGCCACAACCCACAACTTTGGCAGACTTCTTTCTGCACTGGTTGGATGATGTTTTGACACCATTCTTGATGAGCTGAGAAAATAAACCCAACTGATTTGGGTTTGGTGCAGCTTCCTGAGGATGCACTGACAATGGGGATCATCTAGGACCCAGAACCCCCACAGCTCAGCACCCCTGTCCGGCCCTGTCTTTGCTGCATTGCTGAGGGGCCTGCCTGCCTGCCAGATTCTGGCATAAAGACTTATGTAAATACATGGCATTTATATTATGGATGTGGGTTAGAGAGGAAAGAGGAATAAAAATGTCTGGAGTCAAGGACAAGTCTGCTCAGAACACTCAAACAGGCATGTTGATATTAAACAGGTGAAGCATAAATCAAGAGGCAGGGGGAATCCAGGTGGAGAACAGAATTTTAAACAGAAAATCCCAAGAAATAGCCAAAAATAAAAAAAATGTGGAGTGTAACCCTCACAATGAACCCAATACTGTAGGAACACAACCAATAAAAAAAAATAGGGGGGAGGGAAAAAGAGAAAAATGAGGAAAGACAGTGAAAATCTTCTTAACAATTATGATTTTTTAGCAAGGTACCTCCCATCAAACTATCAGAAAAGTTGATTGATCCACTTGTACTGGTGGTTACAGCTACTATCCCCAACATGATGCCCATGGTTTTTATGACTGGGATGATGATTGGATTTGAGCTGAGGGTCATATTAATCCTTGATTGCTTGAGGTGCCCACCTAGAATTTTGACTCAATGGATGATGCTGATGCTTGGGAGGATGAGATGATTTTCTGGTTGCTTCCCTCCTGAAAGACATTCTCTTGAATTCATGGCCTCCCTCATTTCCACTGTTATTGTTATCCTTTTTCATGTGTCAATTGTCCTAGGAAGTTGAAATGGATCTTGATGAGGTTTGGTCTGGAGTTTTATGTGGTTTCAAGTTTGTATTTTCAGTTTCTTGATCCATAGGTTGGAAAGGATTTGACCACAAATTGAGTTTTGTGTTGGTTTGGTTGTTATTTCAATTGTTGTTTTTGGTTGATTCAGTCCTGGGGTTTGAGGGTTGCTGATCTTTCTGCTGCTTGTTTCAAGTACCATCTTGAATGCTCTCAAGATTTGGTTGTTCTGAGGTTTCAATCTTGTCTAACCTTTAAACTGCATTGCCACCATCATCCTGAGAGTAGTCTTGTTTGTTGTGGGTTCCTAAAAGGGTGGATCAACAATCATCAATTCACTGATCTAATGGATTTCAACAAGAAATCTTCTTCATTCTACTTTGGGTTTTGCTTTTGGTAAATGGTACAGAGGGAGGCATTGGTGATGATATCAAAAGAGATAGACTAGCTTATAGTGGAAGATGAGCACATTAATGGGTGTTTTTCTGGGCAGATTCATTAAAGTAATCAGATGCAGGATTTTTAGGGGTTTGGTTTGAGTAAATGAAAGATTGGTGATCTGCATGTTTACTGCTAAACAGAGTGTATGAAGAGGAAGATGATGATGAAAGCAATTCAACTGATGGTGACAATTTTGATTCAACAATTGGGTTTGATAGTTGAGGGAAATTTGAATGAGCCGGCAGGATTGGTATGATCAATTTTGAAATTGATTGTTTTTCTTGTTGGTCTAGTAGTTTTGAGGATAAGGAAGGGCTTGGATGGGAAACCAAAGTTGAAGTTTTGACCCTTGAAGGGGCCAGAAACAATTATGGGAAGGTTTTCTAAACTTGAATTGCATTTTGTGTAAGGGATAGATTTGCAATTGGGAAAGCAAGTAAAGAAACCATCAGTCAGTACAGGCTTTATGGGGATATCCAAGGATGAGCTGGATGAGGATTTATTTATACAAAGGAAATCAAGTCCTGGTTGGTTGTCACTTTTTTTTACCCTCATCAAACCCCTTCCTCCTATAAGGTGTGGAATTCAGAAGTGGTCTTCTCCTTAAAAAGTTCCAAGTTTGGAAGTTATTGATCCCTTGTGTCTGTAAACCCTGAGTGCAAATTTTCACCCTTTGACTGAGAGGTAGAGAATTGAGAGTAAAGATCCTTCCAAAACCTATGACAACCAATGATCCTCTGCAATCCAATGCTCCATGATATCCGGGTTGAGGGTGCAGCTTAAGTAGCCTACCCCTCAACCCTAACCTAAGTACAACCAGAAACAATCAATAATAATGAAATACAACCCCTAAGGACAGAACCCTAGCCTCAACCCCATCCTTCCTGTCCCATAATCCACAACCCATATCCCATATCCATCCATATTACCCGCCTGCAATTATGTCCACCCAGTTTGTCCTTCTCATGACGCAGCCTTGCGCCATGCCCAACTTGGAGCCCCCCGCGCATGTCCGCATCCGCCCAATGCGCCATTCCAGATATCCAAGATATATCCGCGCAATCTGGATCCCCATCTTGCAACGTGCGAACTGAACCCGGTCAGTCCAATCCAATCCAATCTATCCCGTGCCTCCAGATAATGAGCCTGATTCAACTGCTGCTGAGCCTGCAGCGCGACTTTCTGCAGAAAAGCCACACCAATTGCTGAGCGCCCTTCCCCTGCTGACCCCGCCACTACTTCTGAGCACGCAGCGCGCAGCCTATTCCAACTTGCATCTATAAAAGACACCAAATCCCCTTCAACTTGAGTTCTTTCCCCAGAGATCCACCACTATCCCACCTGCCCCCCACCATACCCCAGCTATACCACTTCCAACCGCACCCCCTTCATCAGAACAAAGACAGAAAAAGAAAAACCCCATCCAACACCCTTCAAAAAATATTTCCTGTACCTACTGCAGCCGGAACGGCCTTCCGGGCAGGCCCACCTGTTTCCCTTGCAGAGCTTCACACAGCCGCTTCTCCCTGTTGGAGGGCATGCCGCGCAACTGTCCCCAAGGTCCCCCGCGCAAGAGGACCCATCACAACTCCTTTGTGATCTCAAGCGACAAGGAGATCTTGACAAATGAGTGGACTCCGCCCAGCCTGCCTTGCAACTGCCCGTGACGCGCCCCTCAAAATCCTCCATTGCGCAAGAGCCACAACTTGGGCTTGCTGTTCTGCCGGGCTGGACCTCCAAGGCGGCAGGATTTTGAAAACTTTGCGGACTTTTGTAATGCTGCCCACAAGTGGGCTGCGCCGGTTTGGATGAATATACCTGCAATGGACCCAAGGATTCCAAACCATCCGGCTGCGCCTCCTCCACCCCCACCAAGGCCAGCTCATCCACCACCACGGCGTCCTTACACTCCTCCAAGAACAACTCCTCCTCTGGCGTCATCTCCACCATCATTGTCACCATCACCCGCTCCCAGGTCATCACTGGAGGCTGCGCGCGCGCTGTTTCCCGTGGTGATCAAGTCATCACCAGAACCCGTGGCCGCTGCAACCCCTCCGGCCGCAACTCCCAAGATCCCGGAGATCCCCCTGGTTCCAGCTCTCCCCTTGGCAATGTTTGAAAAAATGGTAAACAACACAGACAAAATCCTCTGGCAATTCCTATTGGTTCCTCACGCACCCACCGCCAATGCGCAATGCAAGGTCCTGGTGGCTTTCCAATCCCAAGCTGCGGTGGCTTGCGCGGATGCAGAGGATGTGATGAGGACTTTGCCGGCTTAGGCAGATTGCCCCCCTTTCTCCTCTTCTTCCTTCATTCCATTTAGTCTTCATCCCTGTGCCCATTTTCAAAGACATGGACTTTTGCCACGCCATCTTGAGTATCCTTTGGGATTTGTGAGAACCATGAGAGAAATAAGAGCCACGCGCAAGATCTGCAAGAGTGAGAAGGATCCGCAATGCTGAGAGTATCCCGTGAGAGTAAGAACATCCGCGCGCAAGATCCACACTTTTGAGAGCAACCTGCAAGAGTGAGGAATCCATGAGAGTGAGAAGTATCTGCTCAAGGTACCTGGACTGCCCCAGAAAAACTGCCACACAGTTCCCTGTACCCATCTACAGAACAGAGAGAGTAAAAAGAAAACCAGCCGCGCGCGCACATCCATGAGAGATAGAAAGAAAAAGAATCCACCCAAGCCCATTTGCACCTTCCATCTATAAGATAACCAAGAAAACTTAAAAAGATTTTTTTTTTTTGTTTAAACACCAACCCATTTCCAAGCCTGCGCCTTGCTCCTTGAACCACATACGTACCGTGCAACACGCTTTACTAGTTCCCTGAATCATCTGTTGGAAATTTTCCATGTGTTTGCATCCAGCTGCGGGGCCCATCCTTGCGTCCACGGACCCAGCTTTGTGCCTTGCCTGCACCTAAAAGAAACCATCCATAGCCAGCAATAATCCCAGAAGCCAATCCAGAGAGAAGAAAATAAGAAAACAAACATTCTGGGATGTCTAGTTATTCTGGCTGTGAACCGGCTAGAGAACCCCCTCACCAAATCCAATCATATCCCCTAATCATCCAACCTTCCCCCCCCAACTTGGCTGCTGTCCCCAGCGGTCTGCAGTTGTTTACTCCACTGGAAGCAAGGCGCGTGCACGGGCTCATCCTTGGAGAAAGGATCCGCATTATCATCCCCTTTGCTATCCAACCCAGCCGTCTTGTAAAATGAAGTTGAGCCTTGCGCAAAGAATTGTTTCACGTGAAAAGCTACAGCCTTCTGTTTGAGCGGAGTTCTGTCCAATTCCTCCAGCTGGTAGCTACCTCCGGTAAACTTGGATGTCACTTGGAAAGACCCATTCCATTGATCAGGAAACAGCTTCCCCCACTGATTTTCCAGGCTCCAGTTGTAAAGCAGAACCAAGTCCCCCTTCCACAACAGATCCCAGAGTTTATGCACCCAGCGCTTGTCCCAGTAGTGGACGTACTTTGTGAGGGTTGCCTTCAGTCTTCCAGCCGCTTTCTCCAGCATCTTGTCCTGTTGCAGGAGTTGCTTGGCGCGGGCCTTGACTAGCTCCGCAGCCGTTGTAACCTTCCACAAGTTGATACCCAGAAAATTTTCCAGCTCAATGTCAACCGGCAGCATGGTTTGCTTCCCAAAAAGCAGCTTGTACAGAAAATGACCCATTGATCTCTTCAAAAAAATCCAATCTGCAAAAAGAACCACTGGAAGGGTTTACTGCCACCATTTGCCATCCTTGCAGCACATCCTCACCATTGCGTCCTTGATTGGCTGGTGACCACGCTCAATCATTCCTGCGCCTTCCGGATAGTACTCTGTTACTGGCCCAAAATTTGCTCAGCAACTTTGAACCAACTCTGAAAACCGTCCCCAGAACTCTGCACCCCCATTGACCGTTACCAGCCAAAGTGATCCCTAACAAGAAAACCAATCTTCCTCCAGAAACTGACCAACTTTTTCCGCCAAGAGCTTTGCCGGCAGCCGCGCTTCCACCCATCCTGACAGATTTTCCTGCGCAACAAGGAGGTACGCAAAATTACCTGCCTTGATGTGCACAACATCCAGAGAAACCCACCCAAACAAGGCATCCTCTCCAGTGGGAATATCTAATTTGCAAGGTAAAGTTGCGCTCCGCTTCTGACATGCTCTGCACAACCTCACCCATTCCCGCACTGCGCGTACTACCCCTGGCCACCAGAACCTTGCCTGCATCCACTTCCGCATTTCAAGCTTGCCGCAATGGCCAAGATTGTCATGCAGACTTCCCAGAATCACCTCCTGATCCGCCCTCAACGTGCTGACCACAAGCGGTACCAGCGCGCTCTGCTTCCACAGCTGTCCTTCCTGCAGGTAGAAATTTCCCACTCTCCGTCAAATCCATCAAAAAATTTTGGCTGGCGTGTCATCCGGAAACCAAAGATCCCGCAAATAAAAACTGAGGACCGCGTACCTTCCAGACTGCTGGAGCGGAAGTCGCACAGCTGCTTCCATCACCCCTACCTTAACCCTTGGGGTCTCCACAACAGTGGTTCTGCACCTTCATACGGATCATCCCACAGGTACCAAGACAGCGCGTACAGCATTGTAAAGGCCTTCCCTGGAACATGCACCACCGTGAAAGAGAACAACTGAAGGAACGCAACCCACCTGGTCATAGGTGTGTTTGGCAGCGTCAGCAAATTGATCATCCGCGCCAGCGCCTCTGCATCCACCAGAAGCAAAAAGTGAATCCCCCATAGCAAATGCTGCAACCTCTGCACAATCTTAGTGACCCCACAAAGTTCCAGCTTGGGCTGCAAGCACCGGCTCTCCGTTGGTGTAAACGTAACGGACTTGCAAAGAACCAGATGATCTTTCCCCTCATCCTCCTGGGTCAGCACTGCCCCCGCGCCAAACTTGCTTGAATCCACAGCCAACCTAATTCCTCCAGCGTCATAATCCAAGTCTTGCAGTATGATATTGCACCCAACAATCTCCTTCAGTTTTTCAAAGGCAACTTCACAGTTCAAACCCCAGTCCCACTCCGCGCCCTTATGCATCAGTTCCCGCAAAGGACTAGCAACCTCCACAAACCGCTTGATGAATATCCCTACATAGCTACACAATCCCAAGAACTGGAGAATGTGCAAGACAGTCTTTGGCGTTGGCCACTCAAGGACTTTGTTGCGCTTCTTTTCTGCAATCCGCCTTCCATTGGAAGCCGCCACATGTCCTAGAACCTCCAGTGTGTGCACGCAGACCACTAAATTTTTCCCTGACACCGTAAGTCCTGCTTCATAGATCCAGAACAAGATCCATTCCAGTGTACGCGCATACTCCCAGACAAATTGGCAAATCTCTGGAGCATCTGTAAGCATTTCCCCTCTGTAATCCGTCTTTGTGCCTGTGATGCCCGCGTGGTCAATGAAGATCTGCACCCCCTCCGGAAGATTGTCCTTCAGAATCCAGGTCATCTGCACTTGGTAAACTGCGACTGAGTTAGTTGCACCTTGTGGCAGCCATGTCAGTTGCATCCTGCCCAATCTGGTTTCAAAGACAGTCATCAGAAGCGAACTCTTATCAAGTTTGCGCTGATTGTATCCGCCCATCACATTGACCAACCCGTAGCATTCCCATCCTTCCACAGATTCCAGAAACTTGTCCGTGCATGGAGGTTTTCCCGCATCTTGGATTGTAAACAAATTGAGCCACTGCAGATCATGAACAATCTGTAGTGACTTCCCATCCTGCTTAACCAATTCAAAGATTGGACTCGAGTAACTTGATGTTGACTGCTTGTAAAGACCCGTCCCCACACGCTTGCGCACCAGCTCCAAGAAGGGCCCTCAAACCGCCCGCAGAATAGGAATTGGCTTGATCTTCCCAGGTTTGTGCGGAACCGTTGGCATCACATAAGGGTTGCCTATCTTGCTCTTTAACAGTCCCCGCTCTTTAGATCTGAACTCAAGTGCTCTTTCCCAGAGAACAAGTACCAAAGTCAGAAAATCCCTTTCCTCCGCACTCAACCAGCCTGGAGGTCCAAAGTTAAGGGCCGCAATCTGCTCATCCGTAATTGGTTCTGATTGCGTTGCCCATCCTGATGCCTTCAGTGGAGATTCCCAAGGGTCCCACAACCAAGGGATTGGGATCCTGCGGCATTGCTTTTTTCCAGGGACAGACCTTTTGCGCGAATGGCTTATAATTTCCAACATTGCATGGCACCATCCGCACGCATCCATTACCATAGGTCCTAGTCAAAACCAAACCGCAGCTTTTGCCTTTTCTCACAAGCATGGCACAATGATAGTGCTTTTGTGAAGTACCTCCCGGCAATGCACACTGAGGAAAGGAACTAAATTCCGGCGCTTCCTTTCTCCTCCCCACCTGCTCCTCACTTTTTTGACTGCCTGCACAAAGCCAGAGCTTTCTCTGTGCGGTAACCTTGGCGGATTAGTCAAAATTGGCCTCCGGACCACCCTTGCAAACCAACTCTGCGCCGGGGTCCTCCTCCTGCTCTCTTTCCAAATCCTACATCCACTTCCCCAAACCCTGATTGCAGATCATGGTTTCTCATTGCCCGCCAGATGAATCTTCCACCGTTAACGCTTCCATCCCCGTCTCTGGATCAAACTTCATTTGCGCTTGGAACCCAAACATGAATGGTTGTCCTAAATTAGCCTCCCCGCAATCAACCAATAGAAAATAAAGTGGTTTACAGACCCTTGCAACCTCAAAATCTTCCTCCTCCACAACCCCATCCACACAACACGCCCCGCTGTTAAGCGCGCAAAGCCCCATTGCGCATTTCCGCCAAACCAATCCCATTTCATCAACCAATCTAGACGGGAGGAGGTTCACCATAGAACCGCTATCCACCAGCGCCCACACCTTCCTTCCAGCAATCTTCATTGAAAGGTAAGCCAGTGGAGTTGAAACTGATTTCATCCCTGCTAGCTTGCGCTCCGCGTCATCCCAAGCCAAGTTAACCCGTTGCACTGTTGGAGTGATCCTATTGTGCCTGCAATCCTTCAGCTCTTGAACCATTTTGTCTACCACAACGGGAGACACAGCCTCCAAATCCTTCAAGGTCAAGGGAATAGTTGTTTCACTCCCCATCACCCTGCGCACAATTTCCACCACCTTCTTCTTCCCTGCTGAATTCACCAGTTGTCCATCCATTTCCTGAAGGCGCGCAATTGGCTTAGGAGCTGCTGGCGGTATCCGTTCCTTGGCATCCAAATCCATCCTTCCCACGGCCGCCAACTCCTCTGTTGCTAACACCCTCACCTCTGCTTCCATGTGCGGTGGTTTCCATACCCCCGGACCAGTGACAATCCCCAGCAAAGCTTGAGAATTTACCGCCGATTCCTGTCCATGCGTGGGCACTTGCTCCATGACGGTTGGATTTCCAGGTTTGGAGGAGATCCAATTTCCCTTTGGGAACATGAATCCCATTCCCACCGGCCAAACCAATCCTGCCTTGAGGTCCTTTGTCATGTTATTGCACCCCAACCGCCAATGCCCCTTGTCCCTGCAGTACTTTCATAACCGCAACACGGGAGGACTTGACAACAGAAGTGCTCCCCCAAGGTGAAGAGGCGGATTGCGCAACCCGGAAAACATTTGACTCAGAAAGATCCATAAATCCTTCATCAATTCTGTCATTTTGCTAACCTCTGGGCTTGTCATTGGAGGGTTTGCCTGAGCGCATTCTGTTTTCAAGGGGACCGCAACAGGAGCTTGTGTTGGCGCCGCCGGGGTGTGGGAAGCGGACTTCTTTGGCCCTGTTTGGAACAACCTTGCTGTGTCCTCCATCAGTTCCTCCAAGTCCAGCTTGCTTTCCACCACGCAATGAATGACAAGGATTTCCGGAAGGAGCGCAATGCTACCATCCAAAAACCTCTTCACCAAGTTGTTGTTGTACAAGTGCTTCTGCACCCTCCCGCGGAGTGGGGGACTGAGTCCTCCCAAAAACGCCCTCTTCATTGCACCCATCTGTCCCAATATTACCTCTTTCTTTGCCAGGTAGCAATAGGTCCAATTGAACATTGCTACATAATCCCCCAATTCTGCCCACATCCGGACTCCCCCATTTGCGCTTGCTTCCACCGGGGCTCTCTTGAAGTTGCTTTCCCAAAACCAAGGTTTGCGCCTTCCCCACAGCACCAAGATTTCTGCCTTCAGTTTTGGCCAATTGAGTTCCTCATACCCTTCCATCTCCTCCACATCCCAAAGCTTCTCTTTGTCCCTGATGAAGAAGACAACAAGCCAAGCCTTATCCAAACCTGTTTCCCCTTCCGCATTGGCAATTCCTTTGTATTGCGCAAGGAATCGCTCAATGTCCTCCGTGATGAACCAGATGTGAGGATAGTCCCGCAGCCTGATGAAAACTGGCTTGTGGTTGGCGCCATTGTTGGAATTAGGGAAACCATATACCTCCCCTGATGAGGGTTGCTTCCAAGAAGCCGGAGGAGGAGGAGGAGGAAGAGGAGTGGGGGTAAGGTTAGATGACCTTGCAATGTTCAAAGGGTGGTACTGGGACATTGGGCTTGCTAGTTTCAAGAGACAAGGAAAAAAAGATTACTTCCCGGCCAGACCCCCAGATGTGGAATTCAGAAGTGGTCCTCTCCTTAAATATTTCCAAGTTTGGAAGTTATTGATCCCTTGCGTCTGTAAACCCTAAGTGCAACTGTTCACTCTTTGACTGAGAGATAGAGAATTGAGAGTAAATATCCTTCTAAAACCTATGACAACCGATGATCCTCCGCAATCAAATGCTCCATGATATTGGGGTTGAGGGTGCAGCTTAAGTAGCCTACCCCTCAACCCTAACCTAATTACAACCAGAAAAAAGCAAGAATAATGAAATAAAACCCCTAAGGACAGAACCCTAGCTTCAACCCTATCCTTCCCATCCAATAATCCACAACCCATATCCCATATCCCATATCCCATATCTATCCGTATTACCCGCCTGCCATTACGTCCACTTGGTTTTTCCTTCTCATGATGTGGCCTCACACTGCAACCAACTTGGAGCCCCCCACGCATGTCTGAATCCGCCCAATGCGCAATTCCAGATATCCAAGATATATCTGTGCAATCTGGATCCACGTCTTGCAACGTGCAATACAGGCCCGTTCCATCCAATCCAATCCAATCCATCCCGCGCCTCCAGATGCTGAGCCTGATTCAAATGCTTTTGAGCCCGCAGCGCGACTTGCTGCAGTGAAGCCGCACCCATTTCTGAGCACGCTTCCCCTGCTGAGCCTGCTGCTACTGCTGAGCGTGCAGCCTATTCCAACTCATGTCTATAAAAGACCACCACAACGGGCAAAATGCCGCCACAACCATCATCCCTCCCTACCTCCCTTGTGTGTTGATTACAGGTGGCAACAACAACAGAACACTATTGAAGAGTCCAAAAGAGGAAGCAAAAAGAAAAAGAAATTATGCAAGCACAGCTGCCAAGTAAACTGAGATGAGAGTTCAAAGAGGAAGAGTGAGTTCTGAGAGGGGTGATCAATTGGATGTAAGGGAGGGCAAGATTGGGTGTAAATACAGGATCAAAAAATGAGTGGATGGATGAAAATTGAGCAAAAATGATTGGGGATGATAAAGGTGAAATAAAGAGGATCAAGAGTTATATAGTATATTGGAAAAAACCCACTTCTTTCCTGGTAACTCTGACACGCCTGATGTGAAATGAATGGATTTTTTTATTTTTTAATGGTAGGTTTGAAATGGCAGATTTGGGTTGAAACCTGCCATTAAAAAAATGGTGGGTTTTCTAACTCTGATAAACCCTATTGCGTTAATGGTGGGTTTCCTCCAGATACACCCTTTTGAAATTGGCCATAAAAATAAGAAAATTCAATTATTTCACAAGAGGGTTGTCAGATTTATGCAGAAATAGGTGGTACTGATGAAATAAATTATATAAATGTACTTGATTCCTCAAAAATGTTTTTTAAACATCCTCCAGCCCTTTTTTACAACTTTGATCCAACTCCAACCTCATTGGAGATATCCTGACCTTCTTTAGACATAAACCATTCAAAAATTGTGGGACTGCTCCCTAACTTTCCAGACTTGTACTTTGATATCTAAATTTCTAAAATGGTTTGATCACTTTCTCCAAATAACTCATCATTTCATTTCATATAATTTTACTTTGAAGAAAAATAGCAACTCAGAAAAATCAAAAAATCTCATCTGGTAGAGAAAACCTTCAAAATTAATTCAACATTTTAAAATAATCCTTTTTGATCCTCTTGAAATATTCATTTCAGTCTAAACGTATAATATAATTATTTTTGAATGGCTAAACAATCTTTCTAACTAAAAGTGTTGCCTTGGAACAAAAATGAAAGTTTTCTTGTCCCACCTCCATCTTCAAAGGATAATGTTACCTCTAATGGAAAATTTTCTTAATAAGAAAAAAAAACTAGGCTTGATTTTTCATCAAAAGATATGAGTGGTAATTTTAAGAAACATTTGGATAATTGATAAAAGTGTGATGATAAATTCACAGCCCAAATGAGCCACGTACATGACTCATTTGGGTCATGTGGAACACTACACCGCCCAAATGTAGTTGTGTAGCCACCATACAACTTGAGTGTAGTTGTGCAGCCCCCACACAATGGCCCAGGTCATTTGGCACAATACCCAACTACATTCAAGCCTTGTGGGCATTTACAAAACTTGAATGTAGTTGTGTTCCATGCCACACAACTTCAAGTGTTGTGAGCCAATAAATAAATAAATAAATAAAAAGCTAAAATAAACTAAATAAAAAACAGAAATCAATCAAAATATCAAAAAATATTGATTTTTTGGTTTAAAAAAACAAAAAAAATAAAAAATAAGTAAAAAAAAAATGAAGACAACCAAAACAACAAAAATTAAATAAAAAATGAAAGAGTCTATGGAGAAGCCCTGAATTATAACTGCCAAAAAATACAAGTTCAACTTGACTAGCCCTAAAGTAAAAGTGCCCAAAAATACAAGTTCAACTTGACAAGCGCTAAAGTAAAAACACCAAAAAAAAGACAAGTTGTTTGAGAAGCCCTGGAGTAAAAAAATCAAAAAAAGACAAGTCATTAGACAAGCCCTAAAGTAAAAAAAAAAAAAAAACAAAAAAAGATAAGTCACTTGACAAGCCCTAAAGTAAAAACACCAAAAAAAAACACAAGTAACTTGACCAGCCCTAAAGTAAAAGCACCAAAAAAAAAGTTCAACTGGTGTTAAGCTGATGTCATCACAAGAAATAAAAATACTCATTATGATGGGATCAGCCCAACACAAGTTTAAATGACTTACCAATAAAATCTCATTCAAAACACTCATCATAGTTATTTTAATGTAAAACACTCAACATAATAATGTTCAAAATGTAATAACCCTTTATATCAATAGAATTAAAAGTTAGCTGCATCAGAATTAAAAGTCATATGGGAACCAAATGATGAAATTATCTCTATAATTGAATTCTATAATCTAGAATACATGTGCAGTTGATCTTTGAAATGATAAAACCAACCAGAAGATTTCTGTGAAATGAAAGCAGAGGGTTTTGCTACAATGGGGGGGGATTAAAATCATTTATCCCTCAAGTAATAATAGAACCCAGTGGTTATTGTTGAAAAAGGAAATATAAATAGGCTCTGATTGATCTGTAACAAATTTTTTCATTGGAGTATAAGAACAAAATGACTCCAATGAAATGAAACATATAGGTCTGGCATATGTGTCTGCTATTATTTGACCCATATCCAACTTATCCAGCCATTTTGAAGAGGGAATATATGGATTGATGTCTCAAGTCTTTTTTCAATATTTTCTACCTCTTTTGCACCACCAAGCATCTTAATGTAGCATGCTTTATGTTTCTCCAATGTTTCAATCATTTCCTTTCCCACTTCAAACCAGCCATGTTCATCATACCCAAGGAATTTAGCAATGACTCTAAATCCGCAATTAAAATCACCAATTGGATCCCAAAACTCACCCAAGAACTTATCTAATTTGTCAGGTATTTGATTAAATTATCTGACTTTGGCTTCCTATAATCAAAACTTTCTCAGCCAAAATTCCAATAAAATTAATTAATCACATCATACTCACCAAAGATGAGCTTATGGTTGATGCTTCCTGCATGTCTTCTTCCTCTGAAGAGGATTATGATTCCAAATGAAGTGAAGCTAATTCAATTTCAGTCCCTTCCTCTGAACTATGAAATTCAGATTCTGATCCTTCAAAATTTGAATAACAATCAACATCATATCATCATCAGTTCATTGAAACCAAATAAATAAAATTTTCACAAAAGACAAGACTTAAAATCTTTTGTCTTTCCTTATTTGGTTCCCTTCTAATTCTATTTTCCTGCTTAAGTTTCTTCTCAAAGTTTTCAAATCAAGAAGGATCTCTCTGGGTATCTGTCAATTTTGGATGTCCTCTGCTTGATTGAAAGACTTTAGGTTCAAGGATTGGCTTTGATCAATACTTTGTGGCCTTCTGAATCAATTACTTTAACATCCTTCAATAATCTTGTTCAGGATGTCCCAAAATAATTTCATTGAGCTTCTCATGTAACTGAGAATTTCTGAGCATTTCATGAACGTCAACCTTTCAAAATTCAAAAGGATCCAATATTAGTAAACTAGGAAGTATCATTCAAAAAGAATTGATCAAAAAGCATTAATAAAATTAAAAAAACTGACAGAACTGGAACTTCAAGGGTCATAATCCAACCTCCACTGAGGATGAAAATCCTCAGGCACAGCAGATCCTTGGAACAGTAGTATATCACCTACTTAGTGGGAAAAGGGAAAACCCATAGTCATGCAGTATGACTTGGTGGACACTTCCACATCATGGTTCTTCCTTAATTTCTCCAATTAGTCCATAACAAGTTTAATTGCCTCTAAAGAAAACTTGTATGCAAATGGTATCAGTTCAGTAGGAAGAACTATTTCTGTCTTAATTCAAGATTTTTAAAGCGCAGCCTGAACAAATTTGACATGATTGGAAACTGTTCCCTCTAGGTTTCACCAAACGTCCAACATCTTTCCTGAAGAATTTTCAAGGAATTTTTGAGAGTAGCAATGGCCCCTTCAACCCAAGACATTGTTTTATTTCTTGTCAGCTTGCTACTATGTACAGAGCAACCTGTCATAGCAACACAAAACTATAATAAAAATATATCTAAATTGACAAAAGAAGGAGTAAGAAATCCATAAATATTATTAAAGGAATGGATTCCTCACCCAAAAGCAGGTAGGGTCACTGACTGACCCTACCATTGAAATCCAAGTCCTTACATTTTTAAAATAATTAAAAAGAAAAGTACTAAAGATTACAACACCAGTATTGCACCTTTTGGCCATTCTACAATTTCAAAAGTGTTGTCACGTATAGGGTTTAACCCTAAAATTCACTCAGAATTGAGGTGTTGTGTATATTTTAGGAGTTACATGTGGAAATGTGTTTTGTCACAATTCCCGCGCGCAGCCCCGCATCATTACATACCCCTATGTAATTGTAGTAGCAGTTTCCCGCATACTAGAGACCCGCGCGCAGCTAATTCTTCCACGCACGCAGCGGATTCTACCCTGCGTGCATCTTTACTGACTGATCCCGGCGTCTGGATCCGTTGTGACTAATCAGACAACCAGGTACCGCTCAGAAGAGCTACAACCTAGTTAGGGTTTCCTGGCATATGTAACAAGTTGACATATGCATTAGTCATAGTCTAAAAATATAAAAACTTAAATAAAATTAATTAAATTTAAGTTTAGAACATTTTTTAATAATAAATCAAAGATCAAGGATTACCACATAAATCATTGACTCTGATCTTTGAAGACCACAAAACACTACAAGGAGTGTTCATAAAAATTATTAAAAATTATCTACGTGATCAGAAGATGATGCAAAATCAGTAACCATCCACATCTTTCCACTTTGAAACAATACTAATAGTAGAAATGAAGGATGAGTGCAGAATGATCAAATTCACGCCATAACAGATTAACAGATCCTGTGGCTAAAATAGTACAGAAATCCAGAAGATCTAAGGTCAGCTGATTAACAGCACCAAGTGGACGTGCTAATCATGCTTTAATTGGCTTGCAAGCCTCAGCCCATGAGCAGAACCCTCTCTATGTGCCCTGAGAAGCTCAAAATCACCCCAAAAAGGTATTTATACAGACCTCTTTGGATCCATTATTCTATTATCAGTTTACCAGGAATTCTTATTATCAATCAGACACCGTTTCATTGTTAGTCAAGTGCTTATGAAGAATCTAAGCAAGTGATTTATGAACAAGTCTGTAGTATTATTATTTATTTCTTAAAACCAATCAACCCTTGAAGTTTAGTCAAGCAATCCACCCCATCTGCTCTGAAACCCTTCCTATAATTGCAGGATTTTTGTGGTAAAGTGCTCAGAGTGAGTTTTTCGCTTCCTGTCTTGGCCATTGTGCTGTTATTCCCGGCCATTAGTGGAATAAGCCCTTTCTAAGGCACCCATCTTCATTCCAAGTTTCTTAAACTGCCTAAGGAGGCCCCTTCAAGAGAGGTTGGTAGTCTGTAAAGATCCCCAGTAGTATAATACTGTGGCCCCTATTTTATATTATATTGAAAACCTTTTATTACCAAACCAATTAAAACTTGCAACTGCTCTTATTATATCATTTATTTGAGCCTCTAAGGGTTTATTTTTGGAATTATTATTATTATTATTATTCCAGTATTTTTATCACTCTATGTAGCTAAAGGACTGCAAGGTTCCTGGTATCAGAGAGCTGAAAACTGGGGGTCTGTCCAGGAAATATCCTTAAATAATTAATTTTGATTATTTATTCCTTGGACCAGTTTATTTATTTTTTTAAAAATAAGTTAAAATACTTATAAAATATATTTTTGATCCTTTGTTTCTCAAGTGGATCTTTAGACCAACAGAGAATTGATCAATTATTATTTGAACCTTCTTAAAAAGAAAAAAGAAGAAAAACTCCGTAACTTTGTCCCTGTTATTATAACTCCTGGGCAACAACAGGAGAAATTGCTTTATTATAAACGGCAAGTTATAAAGGACAAGGAACTTGAGCTTGAAAGAATTATCAATTTCAATTCTTTATTAAGGCAACATAAGGAGTGGAAAATTTATCAAAGGAAGCTTTATTTTTATAAACTAAATAATCCCAAAGATAAAGAAAAATCCAAAATTAATAAAAGTGATCATTTTTTTAAAAACATCATCTTACTACGTAAAAATACAAAAAAATATTAAACTTATATTTTTTGTTTTTATCCATCTCAGTGGATTTTGTTTTTGGTGATCTCATTGACCAGGACCTCCTAGAGGAGGTCCCAGACAGTGTACCCTTGGAATTACCCTTGGCTTTATCCCAGGATCTGATTGGAACTCACTCAGACCCCATTGGAATACCCCCCAAGGACAGTTGTGATCCCAAACAAGTGTTGGTACCCTTGAATTTAACTTTAAGTGAGTTGAAATATATTTAAAAAATTATTAAAAATATAAATACACAAAAAACATTATTTTTTATATTTTTAAGTCTTTTCTCAAAAGTTTCAACAAAAGACTTACTCATTTTTTTGGTGCTATGTATCAAAACAGGCGCAACACCCGCGCAACAGGTAGAGCCCCATTGTATGGATATCTGCTGGGAGGAACCTGTACGCGCAAGGACTCCAGTCGCAAGCGCAATGAGGGGGCTCAAACCCATGACCATAGCTTCACGCGGGACAACAAAGGCAATGACCGCGGCTGCCAAATCAACCAACAGACCGTTGGAGAACCACCAATTTCCCAACAAGTTATCCCAGCAGGATACCGGTTGTCCTATGCCAGCCCAGCTGGAATCAACCAAGGAGGGAAGATTCAAGTTATTAGTTAAAGGACATGTGCGCTATTGGGAACAATTCAAATTGGCTCAGACCCAGGAGGATCAGCCAGGTATGAGAAAAGCTATTTCTCTCGCAAAGAAATCTCAGATTTCTCTGCAAAAGTTGATTCCAAAGAAAGAGGTAGAAGGCTATGTGCAGAACTGGAATCCTTGGGATCATTTAGCTTCCTTAAAGGGAAAGGACCCCAAAAAGAAGAGGTCCTCATCCCATCAGAAGTTAAGGAACCCAAAGGATTGGGAAAGCATAATATCACTAGCTCAGAAGTGGAAAAAGGTGTACCAAAATTAGATGTAGAAGCTCTTAAAAGCTTTTCTGTAAATGTGTCTCAAAACTTTACTATTATCAGCCAGTGTTTTGTCAAAGTTTATCAACAATTGGACAAATTGAGTCTAAGTATTTTCAGAGTGATTGATACCCAGTCTCAGACTATGAGGGTTGATGAGTTGGAAATAAAACAAATCAAGGATAGTATAAAATCTAGGAAGTTGGACCTGATGAAACATATTGATGATAACCAATAAATTCTTCAGGAAGAGATTCTTGCAACCATGAACCAGATTAAGGCAGAATTTAAGAAAACTAGTCCTACTCCTTCAGCTCATCTGATTAAAAAAATTGATTTATTAAACAACAGACTTGATTTGGAGTTAGGTATGATTAAGAATGATCTCAGAGATCTTAAAGCCAATTCTACTAACTCTCCAGTCATTGACCTGGAAGAAACTAGACCTGCAAGGTTCACCAGTACTCCTAGTGTTCCTCCCAGAACCAGGAAAACTAGGAATGAATCTTTTAGGCCCAGTTCTACTCCTGAAGTAGAACAGGCTTTGAAGTTACTTCCTCCCATTACTGAATGGCCTAAATTCTCCGGAGAAGGAGAATACAACCATGTCAGTTTCATTAAATTTATCGATTATACCTTTGCTTCTTATGAACTCCCTGATGCAATAGTTGTGGTAAGATTGTCCAGACTATTTGAAGGAGTGGCTCTTGATTTGTTTATCAATAAAAGGGAAGAAGTTGGATCTTTATCCTGGAGTTCTTACAAAGAATTGATCAAAGTACAATTTGGTTCCAGGATTTGGAAAAGAAAGATGATGAAAACTTTTGAAACCTCCCAGTTTGATCCATCCAAGGACAAACCTCATAAGTGGTGCTTATACCAGAAAAAGAGGTTATACTGTTTTTACCCAGATGCTGATAAAGAAGAAGTCAATGAAAGACTTCTCAACTTATGTCCCAGACAAATCAACCACAGTGTAAGGTGCGGGATTCCTATGGATTCTGATCTTTCTACCTTGAAAGGTGTGTTGGAAGAGACTATTGATATGAATGGTCTTGATAAGAGAGTCAACAGACTCCCCAGGGAACAAAATAATAGTGACAGGGAAGAGTATACTGACAAAACTAAGGAGTCCCCTGCCACTAATCCAACCAACCTGGAGGTCAAAAAGACTCCAGAGTCAAAGGAAAAAGTATGTTGGAACTGCAACCAAACAGGACATGTAAAACCTGATTGTCCTCTACCTAGGAAAAAGATTAATCCTATTGAAGGAGAAGAGTATGATAGTCCTGACCCTCACCTTGATGATACTGATGGAACACTTTCTGAGTGTGATTTAATGATCACTAACCCCATCAATGAAATTGAAGGAAGTATTGAGTCTTCTCTGAACATAAATTCTGTTAATGAGGATTTGAACTTACCTCAAAAATGAAATACCAACATGAAGATTTTCCACATCTCTGAGGCTAATGCCTTGACTCTGAAACCCTCTACTGGCAAAAGTTACACTCCTGGCAAAACATGCTACACTACTGGTTTGATCCAAGGTTCCCCTGTTAAGTTAATCTTGGACAGTGGAACCTTTTGCTCTTGTGTTGGTTCAACTTATCTGGAGAAACAAGACCCAAACTGGAAACTGAACTTATTACCAGTACCTCAGGCTAAGTTCAGCAGTTGTAATTCTTCTCTCAATGCTGTTGGAGTATGATATTCTGATACCATACTTGCTCACTCTAAAGGATTTCTAAAGCTGAAAATTGAATTTTTAGTGCTCTAAAATGGAGTATGTGATTACTTTATCCTTGGTAATGATTCTCTTTTCTTTTATGGTATAGATGTATTCCAAAGCAAGGGTAGATAATTCACTAGAGGGGGAGACTGGAACAAGAAGTTCCAAATATGCCATGTCAATGCTCAAACTTCTTATTCAACTTGTGAAAAACACTTAGAGAGTTTCAATCATGAATACTTCTCTCAAGAAGCTTTGACTTCCCTGCTCAATGAAGAACAAGAACAGGACATCCTACAAGTATGCTTTGAAAATCAGAATGCTTCCTGTACCAAGGATCACCCCATTGGTAACATCAAAGGACATGATATGATTCTGACTCTAACCATTAAGCTTCCTTACCCACTTAACCTCAGGAGACCTGCTTACCCTTCTAGTCCAAAATCTGCTCTGGAAACTCATATTCAAGAGTTGGTTGACTTACAAGTCTTAAGGAAAGTAGGACACAATGAACAAGTGGATATCACTACCCCAGTAATTATAGCTTGGCATAATGATAAGTCAAGGATGGTTGGAGATTTTAGAATGCTGAACAACTATACCCAAGCTGATAAAGATGAATGGTTGCCTGAACAAAATATCCCTGATGGACCCATACACCTAAGGAACTACGGAGCCAGAAGAAGGCATTGACCCAGAATTTCTTTTCAGATATAGACATATCTTGGAGTGGGGGAATGTCAGCTTGCTACTATGTACAGAGAAACCTGTCATAGCAACACAGTACTATAAAAAAATAAGAATATCTAAAAAACAAAAGAAGGAGTAAGAAATTCAAAAATATTATTTAAGAAATGGATTTATCACCCAACTTTAGGTAGGGTTACTCACTGACCTCACCCTTGAAATCCAAGTCCTTACATTTTTAAAATAATTAAAAAGAAAAGTACTAAAAATTATGACACCAGTATGGCACCTTTTGGCCATTTAACATTTCACACCTGTTGTCATGTATAGGGTTTAAACCTAAAATTCACTCAGAATTTAGGTGTTGTGTATATTTTAGGAGTTACACGCGGAAATGTGCTATGTCACAATTCCCATGCGCAGCCCTGCATAATTACATACCGCTACGTACTTGTAGTAGCAGTTTCCCGCGTACTAGAGACTCGCGCGCAGCTAATTCTGCCACAAAGGCAGTGGATCCTACCCCGCGCGGATCTGTACTGACTGATCCCCGTGTCTGGATCCGTTGTGACCAATCTGACTACCAGGTACCGCTCAGAAGAGCTACAACCTAGTTAGGGTTGCCTGGCATATGTAACAAGTTGCAATATGCATTAGCCATAGTCTAAAAATATCAAAAATTAAATAAAATTAATAGAAATTAAGTTCAGAACATTTTTTAATGATAAATCGAAGATCAAGGATTACCACATAAATCATTGACTCTGATCTTTGAAGACCACAAAAAACTACAAGGAGTGTTCATAAAAATTATTAAAAATTATCTACGTGATCAGAAGATAATGAAAAATCAGTAAACATCCACATCTGTCCACTTTGAAACAATACTAATAGTACAAATGAAGGATGAGTGCAGAATGATAAAATTCAAGCCATAACAGATTAACCGATCCTGTGGCTAAAATAGTACAGAAATCCAGCAGATCTAAGGTCAGCTGATTAACAGCACCAAGCGGAAGTGCTAATCTTGCTCTGACTGGCTTGCAAGCCTCAGCCCATGAGCAGAACCCTCTCTACGTGCTTTGAGAAGCTCAAAATCACCCCAAAAAGGTATTTATACAGACCTCTTTGGATCCATTATTCTATTATCAGTTTACCAGGAATTATTATTATCAATTGGAAACCGTGTCATTGTTAGTCAAGTGCTTATGAAGAATCTAAGCAATTGATTTATGACCAAGTCTTTAGTATTATTATTTATTTCTTATAACCAATCAAACCTTGAAGTTTAGTAAAGCAATCCAACCCATCTGCTCTGAAACACTTCCTATTATTGCAGGATTTTTGTGGTAAAGTGCTCAGAGTGAGTGTTTCCCTTCCTGTCTTGGCCATTGTGCTGTTATTCCCAGTCATTAGTTGAATAAGCCCTTTCTAAGGCACCCATCTTCATTCCAAGGTTCTTAAACTGCCTAAGGAGGCCCCTTGAAGAGAGGTTGCTTGTCTGTAAAGATCCCCAGTAGTATAATACTGTGGCCCCTCTTTTATATTATATTGAAAAACTTTTATTACCAAAACAATTAAAACTTGCAACTGCTCTTATTATATCATTTATTTGAGCCTCTAAGTATTTATTTTTGGAATAATTATTATTATTATTATTCCAGTATTTTTATCACTCTCTGTAACTAAAGGACTGCAAGGTTCCTGGTATCAGAGAGCTGACATTTCTAAATTCAGGATTTTTTCAAGTCCAAGCTGTACAAAATTCTATATGATACAGAAGATGTTGTGATCCATTTACTCAAGTAAATCCTTATGGTCTTCCAAGAAACAATTTATACAAGTATAATGTAAGAAAACCAAAACTAGGAAGACTAATAGTAGAGGCAGTGATTTGGCACTGACTCTAAGTTCCCCATCATTGACCTCTGCCTCCTCCTTGGTTTTCAAGGCCCCATAATTATTCCACAGAGACATAAAGCTTTGAAAAACTTCAATGTCATTATTAAAGCAAACTTGAGAGTTTTCTTGTATGTTTTTAGACAAGTGCCATTGACAACACTGTCTTGTTGAATCATGGAAACTTTGTTATATAGCACAAATAAAAGCCTTTTCATTGTCCATCACAAAGACTTTGTGAAGTCTCTCAGGATCATAAGCCAGCTCCTTTAGTGCATTTACAGACCAAATGTAGAACTCAAACGTTTCTCTTGTTATAAAAACAAGAGTTTTGTGAAAGTTCTCTGGTTGCCTTTAATTCCTATGACATTCAATAGGGGGATGTTTTACTTATTTGTTTTATAAGTACAAGCCATAGAAATATGATGGAATTTCTTGCAAAGATTTAATGACTTGGGTTGAGCAAAGGAATGGGCCTCCAAGTGACCCTCTCCACTGAATTTTGCTTGATGAACCCAAAATGAATTACCAAGTTGTTCAAAGAGGACCTCCATAACACTTTTTCCCTTGAGTTCTGCTAGCGTTACCTTTTGCTTAGTGTTATAGATTGTTTGGTCATCAACATATTTGCTGCTATTGATCTTGCTCAATTTTCTTTTAAGTTGAATAATCTTGAGCCCATCTTTCATGCCTTCTTTTAAATTCATTAAGGCCATCCCAGAGATTCTCCTCATGTGAGGATGCACTGAGGGGTGTGGAGATGGTTCAAGGTTATGTTGATCATTCCTGTAGGAGATTTGCCACAAGGGGTCTGCCTTTGTGAAACTTTCAAAGATTAAAAAATTGCACCCAATGTTCCTTGTGTGAGTTTTCCTTGACCATTTGGTGAGAAATTGCCCAGATGACAAACCATGTCTATCACAGGTTAGTTCCACATATTTATCACGCTTTGAGTTTAAAAATGTGAAAGCGTAACCATGCTTCATTGCCCATATTTGAAAATAGTTTTGTGCCTTTTCCCTAGTAGGAAAATCTCTCACAGGAGGTGGTTGAAGTGGATCTGTCATAGTTACATAGTTATATTGATGTCATGCACTCCATCAGTTTCAATCAAATTAAATAAGGCAAAGAACAGAGTCAAATAAAATTTTACTAACCAACAGAGGTCATTTCAAGTTGTGAAAAATTTTGTTCCTCAATTTTCACCCTAGATGAGGATTCAATGGGGGCCTCCAATGATTCATTGCCCAAATCCTTCTTTTATGCAGCTTTGTTCATGGGGCTATCAATGTGGTCCTTCAATGCAGCCATGTTATAAAGAGGAGGGCTTGCCACTGTTCCCATAATGCCAAAAAAATGCAACAGTATTTCAGTATTTAATCCAACTTTCAATTGAACAACTTCCAAGTTTTCTCACTTTCAAGTTGGGGAAGATCAAGTTTAGTCAGAGGTTTGTTTGCAGTTTCACTTTATAGTCACTTTAGTTTCACTTGAATTTCACTTTATTTCACTTTGTATTCACTTTAGTGTCACTTTGGGATTGCTGGGTGTGGTCCAACAGTCCCACATAGTATGCTTTGATCCTCAATTTGGGTTGATGGAACCCAAATATGGTCCAGGGGTCCCAAAACGTTTTGCAAGACCCCTGGGGGGCGGTATACCCCCGGACACACCTGAAAAATGCTGTTTACGGGGGTAAACAACTCAAAAACACCATGTACAGGGGGTATACAACCCCCCAGGGGTCAGGCGTGTTTGAAACAACACTGTTGATGCATTTAGACACATGTTTTGGCACGCACACGTACTCGGGACGCGTGTATGGGCCCCCACACGTCCATTGGGCCATGTAGGGCCCCACACAACTGGGAGTTGTGAATTTATCATAAACCTTGATCAGGGGGCTATTCCTTGTGCATATATACTGTATTTAGAATAACTGAAACCAATAAAGCCAAGTGTATTAACTTGAATATAGATCAAATTCAATCAATATTTACTTTCAAAAATAAAATGGATGAAACATTTTTGAAGGAATCCAACATAATTCAACCAGTTAATTTTGATTCCCCAACATCAAATGATATTCATCCTCAGGAGAATTTTGCCATTCTTTAAGGTAGCAATGAAACTAAAAGGATTTCTCTGGAGTCTCATGGTTTGAAAGTATCTTAGTAAAAGAATTTTAGTTCATCTATATCTTAACCAATAAAATCTAAATAGTAATCTGAAATTCAGTAAGATATTTCCTTGGATCCATAAATTGCTTATTTGTATCCATTGATTCCTTTGCTTGAACCATCCATCCCCTGTTTTCACCGATTAAATAAATCTCCATAATATGATTCCAATTCACTAAAAGATCTCCAAATAACCAAATTTAAATTAAAATCAAATTATAAAAAAGCCAGTATAAAATTTCTTAAGTTCATTTCCTGATGAAAACTTTCCAATCCCTTGTCAGCCACCATAATATTTTCTTTAAAAGTAAGAATCTTGAGCCAGTGGGACCTACTAGATCAGCTTAAAAAAATTGTGATGATGTTCAGAATAAAGGATCCTCAGTAAATTTGAATAAGAAGGCCTGTAATCAATTTAAAATGAAACAAATAAAAGAAAAATAGACCAAAAGATGAGAGACACCTAAATGTTGGGAATATCTCTGGAGACAATCCAAAAAAAAAAATCAAGTATGATTCTTTAATATATGAACAAGAAGTAAACATGAATTAATACAGAAATATGGGTATAATTTTTAAACCAGTTTGATTCAAGATTTGAAGGGAAAAAATTGAGTTTGAACAAAAAAGGTGAGAGAAACATAAATAAATTTAGGAACCAAATTCCAATTTTGAGCTTATATTTCTAGAAAAAAAACTTCAGAATCAATATAACTTGAAAAAGAATTATTTAGAGTTTCAGAAAGAAGGAAGCAAGAAATATTTCATTTCTTCAGAGAAAAGCAAAAAAACTTCCTCTGCTATGAATCATTTTGGTAGCAGTGAAATGTTTGAGTGACTTGAGAGTTTGTCTAATATAATTGATCAGGAATATATTTATTTCTGGCAAAGTTTTGGAGAAAAAAAAGAGAGAGAAAACCTTAACTATGCTCAATAAAATTTAAAGTTAATCCCATAAAAAATTATTTCCCATTTTTACTTTTTACCCATGAATGGATCTTTCTATTTTTAAACTCTGGATGGAATTTCTGATTCTTTGGCTTATTTGAATTTAAACAGCCATGAAATTTTTTCTTTTAAAATTCCAGGAATGGAGAATTGAAGTGATTTTAGTTCTATTCAGGCTAAATAATCTTAAAAATTTCTTTTTAATTTTAATGAATGCCAAATCCAGAATCTAGAAAAACAAATAAAACAACTGAGAAATCTTATTCATTTGATTTTTCAATTTGTTTTCAATCCAAAAATCTTTTCAGACCATAAGAATAAAACCAAATTCAAAATAATAACCACAATAAATGTGAGGATAATTCTAGAGTTAATGATGTGATTATTATATGGGGTGAAAGATCAAAAACGTGAGCATTTTGCCAAATTCCAAGGAAGAAAGAGATGTTATATTTTATTCTTTCATGATTTTATGTTTTGATTCAAACAGGACCCTGGCTAGTTCTCAAATAGTCTGCAACAAGATTATTCTAAATTTTCTTGATTGTATATTCACGTTTATATGTTCCATTGGAAAGGAAAAGAAAGAGAAAAATTTGACGTATCATCTGTTGAATTTTTAATCCATGATTGTTTGGTATTCTATTTTTCTTTAATTCTTTAATTCTTTTTTTTTATAACTTTCTTTTGAAAATTGTGTTTTCTCTTTTTATTTGTGGTCAAGCTTTCTTCTATTCAAACAACTTCATAAATTGGTTTATCTACTTCTTGAACTAACAGTACTCCTGCACTTAATTCTACAAGAATTTAGAGACTTCTGAAATTTTCTTGTTTCTTTTATTTATTTTAATTTATAATCTGACTTGAATTTCCATCTTTATTGAGAAATATAGCTCAATGAATCTTACTTGTAAGCTATTATGAATAATCTTTTGAATTACCTCTGAATGATTTCTATATTGCTTTTAAAAAACATGTTGGATTTACTATTCTATATTTTTTATGTTCTTTTTTATCACAAAAACTTTTTACAATCTTTAAGGCCCCTTTTCAAATCAAGCAGACAATGTGGGCCTGCACAGATGTCACCAATTTGGGGAAAGTGGCCTCAAAACACATCAAATAGGCCATTTGGTACATGGCCTATTTGGGTGGACAGGCCACCCCAACCAAATGGGCTTGAGGGCGTCTTTTTGGGTATCCTCTGTATTTTGGAAAAACTTGGATAGCTGGGCTGGCCAGCCAAAGGTTTTTTCACTTGATTTTTGACTAGGATGGCCCATTGAGGCTGTTTCCATGTTGCATCCCACTCAGGGTCACTGTTTCTTGCTTCTGGCCCTTTGTGGGGCCTTATGGCCTTTGTATGGCCACTGTAAGAGGCAGAGGGATGTTGTCTTTTCCTGTTTATATTCTTTAACTAACAAATTTAGTTACCTTTACTTTCCATCTTACTGTTTTCATTATCCTATTATTAATGTCTCAGGCCCCTTCTGGGGGATCTCTATTTGTATTCAACCTTCTGCCTTAGGCACCCTTTGGGTCTCTCTAGTTGTCCTTAAATAATGTTCCTTCCCTGGGACCATCATTGAAAATAATCTGATTCCCAGACAACCAAACCAGAGTGCCCCTTCCTCCTCATCAGATCAGTTCCACTTGAATTTAAAAGTACTATCCCTTCTCCCTTGGCTCTTTGTAGCCTTTTCATTACTCCTCATTTGGCTCTTCAGTAGCCTACTAGTTCCTATTCATCTCTCCATGGCGCTATAGTCTTTAGTAAAATATTCATTTTTGAAAGCCAAAAGCTTGTCCAACTAAGCCATTTGGTCAACTTCAATGTTCCTACTGGTTGCCTTACCATGACCATCCAAATTGCTTCCAACTCCATCTTTAAACTTCCATTCTTGCTATCAAATCTTCATTCAATCTCATTATCCATCCATTCAACTCTCCTCTAGCTTCACACCTTTTGTCCTCTCCACCTCTCATGTCCTCAACCCTTTTCACCCAGTCCCAGATAACCCCTTAGTACAGATCAAAATAACCAGAGTATATTCATCCTCAGATTTGGACTTGCTTTGCCCATCTCAGCTCTCACCTGACCTATGCCATCATCTCTCCTCAATATTGCCATCAATCACCCTTTGCCCCACAATGATGAACAACCCTGACTCAAAGAATACTTTGATGATTCCATTCAATCCAATTCTTCCTCCTCCTATAATACTTCAACTCAAGCTCCAAAATCCCATACTCCCTGGATCATCCTCCCTCTCCCATCATTCAGCCCAAATTTTTGGCTTTCAGGTTGTCAGAAATTCATAACTGAACCCTGCAAGTTCTGATCCAACTTTTTATCCTTTGATAGTGATACCCTGACCCCCCTGCCTTCTCTCAAAAATCTCTCAATCATCCATCAATATCATCATTGACAATACATTTCAAGAATTCAAAAGAATGACAAAAACAAAAAACATCAGCAACTGAACCATTTCCATCCATTGAAACCAAGCCAGCTCCTCCTGCTTTATGGATCCTCATGCCCATCTTCAACAGTCCCTATTTGTCAATCTATGTTTCCCTTCAACTCTTAACCATCATCCATATCCTCAACAATTGATGGCCAATTGGTGCTATCCTATTTAGTCTTGGCTCCTCCTCCCTTTTTCCTTTGTTTAACAACCCTCAATTGGCCAATCTTTCTCATCCATAATCAATCAAAACCCAATCTAAATTATTGATAAAAACTATCTTTCCATCACCTTTGTCAACTCCTCTTATCCTCAATCTCAACCATCCTCCTTTAACTAACCTCTCAAGTCCAGCTCATCCTTACTCACTCATGCCATCTCTGACTACAAAATCATCCCAATGACCATCCCATTTCCATTGATACTATCTAATAACATCATTCCCTAGGATATTCCTCAATCATCTGACCCCTCATCATCATCTTTGACCTTGACTTTTACTTGGTCTCATCAACTGCCTGTTTCCCATCCTCCATTTTTTGACTTCCCTCTAACTTCAAACTACCCAAATTTAATGGTCTGATCTACTCACTTGATCAACTCATTGTCACTCAAGCCAATTGATTGATTATGGCTCAACAATCTGCAGTTGACAATCCCCAGTTTGGTCATCTCATCAATTTCCATTGGAATCCTGGAGTTTTTCCTTGATTATAATCACCAATTATTATATGAGATCAATTTGGCGCTTTCTCTCCCAACATCTTCTCCACTTTGCTTTCTTCCTAATTCACCACTCACCTCCGCGTGGTAAATTTATATTTTTTTTTTTTGTTCTACCCTTCTTCCTCCTAAATTGCAATCAAAGCCTCCTTTGCCTCTTCTACTCAGCCGCAAGTTTGTTTCCCATCCTTCCCCCATCATCCATCACAACATTACTCTCTTTCTCTTCCTCATCCCTCTTGAAACCTCCTGGTTCCTTGAACTTACAACAATTGCTTGCATCTTCATTTACTCTTCAACATGATTGCTTGCAACTTCACTTGCTCCTCCCTACCATCATCCCCTACTCCCCTCAGTTCATCTTCCTCTGACTGCTCTATCTCAAGCACCTCCTCCTGCAGCTATTTATCTCTTTTTTCCCACTTTCAACCTTGCTTGCAAAGTTTGAATTTTTAAAATTGCCTGCTCCCCCTCTGATATCCGCTTTGCAACCCTCATTGCTGCCAATCTCCACCTTGTGGGCAACATTGTTGCTGATTCTCATTCATTACTTCCTCTGCCTTCCACAACCTTGCTTGCACTCTCATCACTTCAACCCTTCAACCTTGCTCAATCCTTCTTGATTCCCTGATTGTAACCTTGTTCCCTAATCACCTTCACCCTTGCCCACTCTTGCTCTCACTTCCATCCTCCCTTGTTTGACCAATTCTTCAACAATTGCAAACTTGTTTACATCCTCTTTTGCAAGATAATTTGCAACCTTGCTCATACTTCCCCACCTGGAACTTCATTCACAAAATCAGTCACTCTTCAACCTCACATATCCATCAATATGATCTATTACCATCACCCCAAAAGGGTGGCCCATTCATCTGGCCCTTCCTCTCACCCTCATCCTACCTCAACCAACATTGCTCCATCTCCTCAATCTCATTTGCTCCACCTGCTGCTAAATCACCCATTAATCCATCTCATCCATATCATTCCCTCCACCCTCTACATCAACACTTGCTCCCTCTCTTCCATCTCATCTGCTCCACCTGCTACATTACCACATGATTCATCTTCTTCATCAACACTTCCATCATCCTTTTCCATCCAATCTCCATCAACAACCCAATTCATTCACTGCTTCATCCACTCAACCCTGTTCCCCAATTGATCCCAGCTCACCATCCCATTCACCAACCTAAACAAGAATCAGCTCTCCATACTATTGTAACCATCAACCTTGAAATGAAATTCAACAACATATCAACATTCCTTCCCATCTAGTATTGAATAGGCTGTTTTTTTGGAGTCCTCTCATCCATTTTGTTCAATAATATCTGTAAATCTCCCTATCTTCCACCCTCAATCTTTACCATAACCACATTCATTACCATTACATACTGCCATCCACCACAATTATCCAATAACTTTCACCACTCCATTCCAAAATCATCTCTATCACCATCACCATCACCATCACCATCACCATCACCATCACCATCACCATCACCATCACCATCACCATCACCATTAGCGTTAACATTACCATTACCATTACCATTACCATTACCATGACCATGACCATGACCATGACCATGACCATGACCATGACCATGACCATGACCATGACCATGACCATGACCATGACCATGACCATGACCATGACCATGACCATGACCATGACCATGACCATGACCATGACCATGACCATGACCATGACCATGACCATGACCATGACCATGACCATGACCATGACCATCATCATGACCATGACCATGATCATGACCATGACCATGACCATGACCATGACCATGACCATGACCATGACCATGACCATGACCATGACCATGACCATGACCATGACCATGACCATGACCATGACCATGACCATGACCATGACCATGACCATGACCATGAACATGACAATGACCATGACCATGACCATGACCATGACCATGACCATGACCATGACCATGACCATGACCATGACCATGACCATGACCATGACCATGACCATGACCATGACCATGACCATGACCATGACCATGACCATGACCATGACCATGACCATGACCATGACCATGACCATGACCATGACCATGACCATGACCATGACCATGACCATGACCATGACCATGACCATGACCATGACCATGACCATGACCATGACCATGACCATGACCATGACCATGACCATCATCATCATCATCATCATCATCATCATCATCATCATCATCATCATCATCATCATCATCATCATCATCATCTCATCATCATTATCATCATCATCAATATTGTTCCCCTATATCATGCTAGGAAGCTATGCCTGAGTTCCTTGTTGCTCCTCTTAAAATAGTAATATCATTCCTTATATCATGCTAGGAAGCTATGCCTGAGGTCCTTGTTTCTCCTCTTAAAATAGTAATATCATTCCTTATATCATGCTAGGAAGCTATGCCTGAGATCCTTGTTTCTCCTCTTAAAATAGTAATATCATTCCTTATATCATGCTAGGAAGCTATGCCTGGGGTCCTTGTTTCTCCTCTCAAAATAGTAATATTATTCCCTTTCTCATATCCTGACAAGGTGGTATCTTGTCACTTATTCCTCAAATCTCATGTCTCTCTCATTCTGATATTCTTTTCTCAATTCTCATGAATCTATGAAATGTTGATTTTCCTCAAATTGGTTCCTAAATTTTTCAGTTAAGGTGGTGGGTTGTATTTTCCTTTTTATATTCTGTAACTAACAAATTTAGTTACTCTTACTTTCCATCTTACTGTTTTCATTATCCTATTGTTCCTGTCTCAGGCTACTTATTGGGGATCTCTATTTTTATCCAACCTTCTACCTTAGGCCCCCTTTGGGGCTCTCTAGTTTTCATTAAATAATGGTCCTTCCCTGGGACCATCATTGAAAATAATCTGATTTGCAGACAATTCAACCAAAGTGCCCTTCCTCCTCATCAGATCAGTTTCACTTGAATCCAGAAGTACTATCCCTTCTCCCTTGGCTCTTTGTAGCCTTGTCATTACTCCTCATTTGGCTCTTCAGTATCCTAAAATTTCCTGTTCACCTCTCCATGGTGTTATAGCCTTTGGTAAAATCTTCAATCTACTCCAAATGAAGTCCCTCCCCCATGGCTTGTTTTTTCAGCCGCAACCAGTCTGGTTGCAGCAGCAGGGGGGGGGGGAAAGTTTGCTTCCCCCCATACCCTGATCTCTATTGCCACAAACAAGGTGACAAAGCAAACAGGCCAGTTCCATCAATGCAACTGGAATGGAGGGGGGGGGACCTGATCACCCCCACCCCCATACAGGGCACTCTGCCCCATCCCCCCAGGCAGGAGTGCTGATCTGAGGAGGATCTGAAAACCCACCAGCCCAATTTCCAAGATATTCCCTGGGGTAATAAACCTCCAGGCCCCCTGGAGGGGGACTTCATTACCCCCCCCCCAGGGCCTCTAGAGGGGGACTTCATTACCCCCCCAGGTCCCCTAGAGGGGGACTTAATTACCCCCCCAGGGAATCCAGCTGAAGAGAGAGAGAGGGGGGTGGGTGGGTGCTTCTGCAAATGTTTGAGTGGCTATTCCATTCAACAGGACAGCCTTGGGGGAGCTGGGGCCCAGCCCAGCTGTTTTTAAGCATTGGCCAAGGGTGCAAATGGCACCCAGGCTGTAGTAAGGGGGGGGCGGGTTGACTAAAACCAGCCCAGTTAACTATAAGGGATGGTTACACCCATCTGCAAAGGGCAGCTAGGCAGGTAATTGACATCAAAGGGGGTGGTTCAGCCCCTTACAAGGCTTCAGGAAAGATGGCCAGAATCAAATGCCAAGTGTGCTGTTAGAGGCTAAAATAATTAATTTTGGAGCCTTTAGAGCTCCTTTTGAGTGTAAATTTTTCCTTTTCTAATGTTTTATCATGGCCCAAAAAGAGGAAAATCTTTGGTAATTAAGGAGTTTTCCTCCCTGCTGTTTTTCAATAATCAATTAAAATTAATCAAATCAATTAATAGAGCCACTAGCCATTATGAGAGGAAAGTTTCCAGAACTTTATTTCATTTAATCACTGCTTCTCTTGCCACTAAGTCTAATTTTTGGCCATATTACACAAAATTCTCTTAATCTCTCTTGATTTTGTTTTATTTTATATTATCATGATTATATAAGATATTTCTAGTTCCTTTTTGTTCCTAAAAAATCTCTAACTGACTCATTTGTTAATATCAGCCTCCAAATTTAATCCTCTTTTAATTTTTCAGCCAGAATAATAAAATAAATTCCTCCAACTGAATTCATTTATTCAATCCAGTTTCCCAAATTTTTCAAGGAAATATTCTGGAAGTCCTTAAAGTTTTGAAAAACTTATTGGAATTTTGAAACTGAGTAGTGACAAATTTCATGTCTATTTTCTAAGAAAATGCTAATTGTTCCAAAGGGATAAACTTGATAAAAGAAAAAAATGATACTTCATAAGAATTCTTGATGAAAAAAAAAATTTCATGGCTGGAGTGGTGAAATTTATCAAACAGATCACCAGCCTCCTATAAATCCACCACAGTTTTTTTAAAGAAATTTATTTTGTTTTTCTTGTTAAGATAAGTGATATTTAGGGTTTTTTCCATATCTAATTCTATTCTAATTTGATAAGTCTCTAATACCTCCATGTTTTTTAATTCTGTGTTATTTTCTATGATTGATAATGCTGGAGCCCTTCTCCCACACCTATATAGCTGGCTACACCCTTGCATGGTGCTCTCTTAAGACTAGTAAATTGAGTAAGTGCACATGACCCTGCTTCACTGGGTGTACTTGAAATCCAAATCCTACTCAACATTTCTTGCCTTCATGGAGCCTCCTGGTTTTCTCTCTGGGGCTCTCCAGGTCCTCCATGTTGGGAGATATTTTTTTTTCCTTTTCTCCTCAAGATGAGTATTGGGTATCTCAAACTTACCTCTTTTGACAGAAATTAATTTCAGTATTCCTGAATCATCCTCCAGTCTACAAAATAGCTTGAACTACCCTTCATCTTCCAATAATTTAATTATTACCCACATGTATGCAGTTCTGTTTGGCTTTTCTTTGGGTGAATCCCTTGTTCCATCTTTATTAAATTTTTCTTTCTGTTTTGTGATATTCTGTTCAATCAATGGTCTCTGATGAAATAAACTGCTTTTCTTTGGCCTCTTATTCTCAAATTAATTAATGATGGCTGGGTAGAGCCTCACTGGAGCAAATTTTTGAAGAAAAAAGAGCAACTAAAAGTTTTACTCTAAGAATTATGATTATGGGTAGAAATCAAACATTCTATCTTCTTTCCCCTTCCTTTTATTTTTTTTATTCTTCCCTTTTTCTTATTAATCTTGATCAATCAATACCCATCATGTTATTGGCTCCATTTCTATTTTTTTTTCAGCAAAGTAATCATAGTTTATTTTCAGAAGAATGGATTCAAGTATTTTCACCAAAAGAACCATTCAAAAAGAAAGAAAGAACTCCCCAACACCAAAACATGGAACTGGAAAAAATCACTTTCAAAGAAAAAGAAATTCAATGAAATTTTGGGCTTTAAAAATAAAAAAATAAAGAAATCAGTAATATTTTGAAAATATGGGCCTGGGATTTATGATTTACTTTCTGGTATATCAGAAAACAAATTACAAACCAATTTGTAAATTAATTGCTACTAATTCAGAAAACCAATTGATAATCAATGCTCAATTCAATCATTAAACCAGTTAGAAAATTTATTTCTATAAGGAGAGTTGTTGGGAAGGGGTGAGGTGATGAGAGAGAGAGAGATAGAGGGGTCTTAGAGGCTTTCCTGGTGAGAGAGACCAAGTTGAAATGGAGGGTCCTGGAATATTTAATAATTTGTTAGAGAGGACAGGGTAAAGATAATTGAGGAGTAGAGGATAATTTCAAGAAGAATTGGATTTAATTAAGGTGGGAGGACTTCCCATTTATGATCTGTATGTTGTGGTATAGATTTGGTGGTAGTGCAAGGTTCAGGTCAATGGTAGCTGAGATGATTAATGGGGAGGATGTATTTATGAGAATTTAGTGGCATTTAATTATTTTTAGTGTCAAGTTTTGGGCCCATGGTAGGGTTTATTAGTTATGGAGAGGGTTGTGTGTGGTTGGGTGTTACTTTTGTAGTTGAGTTGGATGGGGGATGAAGAAAATGTGGATACATTGAGGTGGTGGTGTCAGATGGGGGTTGATGTGAAAATGTGATTTGGGGGTTGAAATTGGGTGGTTTGCAGAGGATGAAATGAATATATTTGATAATTGAACTATTTCAGAAGCTAATGAGGTGGAGATAATAAAAAAAATGAAATGAAAGAAAAAACCAATGAAAAAAAATTGGAGATGGAAATTTTGGGAAGCATTTTATTTTGATCCAGTCCAAAGAAAAAAGTAATGAACAAAGAAAGTAAGATCAAAATTTATTATTATAACTTTCATTTTAAAATATGTAGGAGTAGATTAGATTTTAAGGGCTGAATGATGATCAGAATATTATCTTGGAAAATCTCATTGCATTAATTTTTTATGCAAGCCAAAGAATTATTCCAAATAACAGAAAAAAGAAGATTATCAAATTTACGAATTTCTTCATTTACTTGAAAATATCTTGGGTTTGTTTTATTTTTCTTAAGAAGACCTATATTCCTTTCAGGACTCCTATAAAATGCTGAAATTTCACTGTTTCTTGGGCTAGAGCATAGTTGAAATCTTTTTTATCTTGATAATAAGTAGAAAAATTTCGCTATTCTGAAGAGTCATATGAAAAAATGACACAAGCAAGCCTGCCAGGAGGTATTGATGTTGGAAAAATTAAAGATAATGTTATTGGATTATCTGCATCAAATTGAAAACATACGAATCATGAAATTAGCCTGTAAGAGCTGTTTTGATGGAAATAAACTTATTTTTGTTATTGCCAACAATTTAAAAATTAATAAAGTACCTAAGTGAAAAAATAAAGCATGTTTGGTAGGTCTCTTATAAGAAGAATTTGTAAATACAAGAAAAAAATTCATTTTATTCCAATTAGAATAGTGGTTGAAATTAATTTTTGGTTATTCACTCAAGGTGATAGTGTTACCCTCAAAAAAGTCAGAAAAACCTGGGAATGTTTCAGTATTCACAACCTTAGGTATTCTGTTTCAATGTTCCTTAGTTGGGAACCAAAGATATGTGCAACAAAATCCAAATATAGCAGTGATAAATCTTTGGGTATAAGAGTGGAATGTGCCATAAAAAATCAATAACATATTGCATAATAAATTAATAGCTTCTCAATTATCATTGGATCCAAATATACACAGATATATGGAAAGTTTGATTTCAGCATTTTATTGAGTATTTTGAGATTAATTCTGGAATAAATTAATTTTTCTGTCTGCTTGCTAATATATCAGAGAAAACTGCATAATTATAAAGAATTAAATATAATGATAATAATATCCTTCAAATTTCCACCAAAATTAAGACCCATGGGAACCCCTTGAATTTTTCCTGAAAACAACCTAAAGTGGGAATTAAATTTGCTACTTCACAAGATCATTCCAACTAAGGAAACAATACTTAAACATTATTCTAACCAGGAAAGAGACTAAAATATATTTCTAAGATTTGAGAGAATAAACATTGAGATCTATAGAATACTAAGGTGGTGAGCCCTACAAAACTATTGATAATATGATAAATACAAAAACAGAAAACATAACAAAATAAGATAAAACCAGAGGAATTAAACTTTTCAATTTCTTTCTCCAATGATGCTTGAAATTTGGTGTTTTTTCTTAGTGGAGATTACAGGTATTTTAAAATATTCCATTCCATATTTTTTCAGTATTTTAATAACATATGTTTATTGCTTAAAAGGTTTTGGAATGCAATTCCACATAATTTTGTTTTCCAAGTAAATCACTGGATAGAAATATATCTTTTATCTTAAAAAATTCATTCATTTATTGTATTGAATTTTCGGAAACTTCTCCAATAAGGATGATATAATCTATCCAGGAAAATATCACTGTTCATATTTTGAGGAAGAGAAAAGGATCAACTTCAATTTTGTCAGTGATTTATAATCAACCAATTTTTTAGTGGGCTGTACCAGCTTTTTTATGCTTTCTTTTGTAAATAATGATAATTTCTCCATGTGATGATAAGTTTACTGGAATATCTCTTGAAATTTCCTTAAACTTCTCTTCATTTTACCTTTCTGGATCTCTCAAAAGTTAATTGAAGTGCTCTAGAATTTGCATCTACTGTTTATTTTCTTTTCCATACTCAAAAAAGCCATCTTTTAATTAGATATAGACTTATTTTTATTCACTGGACTCTGGGTTTGGTTGTCCAGTCAAAAATTTGGCTTTTTCTCCCTTCTGATTAGTTTCAATTAAATAAATAGAAATATATTTTAGATTTGATGGTTTACCAGTAGGTGAGGAATTCTCTTTGTATCATATTCCATTTCTTTGGTTGAAGCATCTTGCTATACATTTCCCTTTGATTCTCTCTAGATTCCAATTATTTTCAAATTTCTTGGTAAATGCCCATCTTGCAATAAACAAAGTCCTAATTTCATGGAATTTGGCCAAAAATTCTAATTATTAAGAATTTCCTGGAAGAGCTCAGAATTAATCAATCTTTCCTGGTGCCGGAAAGTGTGGTGGTTCTTTCAACTTAATCTATTCTCTGTGGGAGGTAGCTGTACTGATTGACTGTGTTGGTCCTAGGGGATAATCTGTCAATCATTTTTTGGGTGGATGTTTGGTCTTGATAGCTATTTTTTACTCACAAAATTTGATGTTCCTTGATTAGATCACCTTCTTAGCCTGAGTCAGGTGAATTGTGTACATTTAAAAGTTTTATTCATATTATACAATGAATCCTTCCTGAATTTCTGGATAAATATTTAGTTTCTTTTCATTTTAAAAGCATAATAGTTGAAATTCAATTTTTTTTGAGAATGATTAAGGCTGGGATATTGGCCAAATAATTTGTAATACCATTCCTTTCCTCTCAATTAATTTATAAAATTTTGCATATAAATAGCCAATGCTAAAGATTATTGCCAGAATTACTTTTGTAGTCCTGAATCAAGTCAAACTACTTTGGCCTTCTCTATTGTAGTGCAAATTCTTCTCTAAGAAATACCATTATGCATTTCATATAATGAAGTGGTAGTTATGGCTTCTGTTTTGCATGAGTTACACAATTATTGAATTTTTTTAGTGACAAAATCTCCAAAACCATCATTGATGATATTTTTTACCTTATTATCTACTTTAAATTCTCAAAAATTGAAAAATCTAACCAATATTTTCTAAATATGGAACTTGAGATGTATTAAAGATGTCCAAAAAAACCAATCTGCACTATTCACAACAGGTATGATATAATTACTATAATACTTCCAGAAATACAAATTTCATTGGTCCCATCAAATAAACCAAAAGATCCTCCCATACATTTTTGGTTTTCTCAAAATTTTGCTTGAATTTAGGCCTTTCCATCTCTCCTTCAATGCATGGTTACAAACATCTGATCTTCCAGATTTCCAAGTTGCTTGTGATCATAGATTTAAGTTATATTATTAGTTTTTTAATCAACATATAGTGAGTTATTCTAAATTTTTTCTTTGAATATTATCCTCTTTCTTTCCTGAATACTGAATTATTCATTCTTTTGATAAAAAGCTGTTGACCTTTCTTCCAAATATTTCCCAATTAAATCAGTTTATAAGTGATAATTGGGACTTATAACACTTTAAAAATTTGATATCCTTAGTCCCAGGCTCAAATTGAACCTTCAAAATTACTAAATGATTCATTTTTTAAAAAATGCATCATTTTATCATTTTGCTTGCTAAAATGACACCACTTTGAAAGAAAGGTGTCATTCTAGTATTTTCTTTACTAAATTCACACCTTTTCAGGTGATTTCCAACCTCATGAAGGTGTCTCAAAATCAAAAAAATGTTCCAATACACAAAGGGATCAAAAATTAAAATTAAGGTTTGGAAAACATTTTTAAGATCTAAAACAGGACCTCAGGTGTGATAAAATGTCTTTTTAGGATTTGCAGGCCCCCCAAGGCCTGAAAAAATGAATTGGGTGCTGAGGGGCTAATATACAGCCTCCAGACCTCCTGTGTGGTCTTTCTGGTGAAAAAAAAACGTTTGAGAATCCAAATATGGAAAATGGTTGAGTAAATTAAATACACAAAAATGAAACAAATAACAATTGTTTAGGAAGGAATTTAAACCTGACCTCATATTTCAAAAAATCACTATATGAACTATGATAGAAATAAGAAAAATGGTAAAAATTTATTTCATATACACAAAGTGAAATATTGCCCTTCCAATTTGAAAAAATTTGTACCAAAAAGAAAAACCAACAAAACAGAATGCTAAGGATACCTATTTGATTCTAGGAATTCAAATATTATGAAATACTCCCACAACAACATCAACAAGTAAATAAATGATAATCAAAAATATAAAAAGAAATATTTCATTTAAGATTTCTGATGGAATGTACAAAAACTTGTACCAAATGTAATAATAAATTAAAAAATTATATATATATCTATTTCATGGAGATATTTCAATTAGGGTAATGTTAAATTCAGGGCTCATTGAGCCATGCACACGGTTTGAAATGGGCCGTGTGGCATGGCACACGGTCCAATTGGAGCTGTGAACAGCCCCCCACGGCTCACAGAGTTGTGCAGCCCACCCAACCTGGTCTGCTGCTGTGTGGACTTCCACACAACTACATTCGAGCCATGTGGAGTTGTAGAAGGCTCAAATGTAGTCGTGTGGCATTCCACACGGCACCAGACGGCGGTGAGAAAAATAAAAGGAACTGGAATGGAAGGGTACTTACACAACCCATAAACTAAATAAACCTTCCAAAAAAACAGAAATCAACCCAAAAATCAAAGAAAGTTCATTTTTTGGTTAAAAAAAACAAAATAAAAAATAAAAATAAAAAAAACTGGCAGTATCCAATGGAATAGCCCTAAACTAAGAAGAAACAAAAAAACACAAGTAACTGGACTAGCCCTGAACTAAAAACACCAAAAAAAAGACAATTAACTTGACAAGCCCTAAAGTAAAAACACCAAAAAAATACAACTAACTTGACAGGTCCGAAAGTCATTTCAACTTGACTAGCCCTAAATTAAAAGGGCCCAAAAATTAAAGAAGTCTTTTTCCCAGCCCTAAAGTAAAAGTGCCCAAAAAAATACAAGTCTTTTTAAAAGCCCTAAAGTAAAAGTGCCCAAAAAAATACAAGTCTTTTGACAAGCCCTAAAGTAAAAACACCAAAAAAAACAAGTTCAACTTATGTTAAGCTGATCCCATCCCAAGCTTAACATAAGTTAAGCTTGTGATGGAATCAGCCCAACACAAGTTGAAATGACTTACCATTGAACTCTCATTCAAAACACTCAACATAATGATGTTAACTCAAAACACTAAACATAATGATGTTCATAATGTGATAACCCTTTAAATTAATAGAACTTGTTAGCTGCATAGAATTAAATTTTATATGAAACCCAATGATGAAATGAAGTAAAAGTCTATTACAATCTAGAATAAATTTGCAGTTGATCTTTGAGATGATCAACCCAACCAGAGGCTTTTTTAGAAATCAAGTAATGTGGTTTTGCTACAATGGGCAGGATTGGAATCATTTCTACCTCAAGTACTAACAGAACCCAGTGGTTATTTTTTACAAAGGAAATGAAAATTGGATCTGATTGATCATTAAAATCATTTTTTAGTGGAGTATAAGTATCACATGACTCCAATGAAATGAAACATATAGGTTTGGAATATGTGTCTGCTATGATTTGACCCATGTCCAATTTAGCCAGCCATTTTGAGGAGGGAATATTTTCATTGATTTCTTCAACATCAAGTCTTTTTTCAATCTTTTCAACCTCCTTTGCACCACCAAGCATCTCATTGTAGCATGCTTCATGTTTCTCTAATTTTTCAATCATTTCCTTCCTAAATTTAAACCAACCATTTTTTTCATAACCAAGAGATTTAGCAATGACCTTAAATTTTCAAGTCCCATCTCCAATTGTATCCCAAAACTCACCCAAGAACTTATGGAATTTCTTGGGTGTTTGATTGAGATATTTCACGTTTGGTTCCTGTCATAAAAACCGACTTAGTATTCATTTCTTTAATTGGATTAATGAAATGAAAACTCACCAAAGATGAGCTTTTGGTTGAGCTTTTCTGCATGTTCTCTTCCTCTGAAGAGGATTCTGATTCCAAATTAAGTGATCCCAATTCACTTTCAGTCTCTTCCTCTTAACTATGAAATTCAGATTCAGGTTCTGCCAACTTTGACTAACAATTCATTGTTAGTTAGTAACTAAGTTCATTAAACCCAAAAAATGAAAATATCTCAAAAGAAGACTTACAATCTTTTGTCTTTTCTTTTTTGGAGCCCTTCTAGTTCTTTTTTTCCCCTTGAGTTTTTTTTCAACAAGCTCAAAAAGAGATGGTTCATGCCGCGTATCTGTCAATTTCGGCCTGCCCTACTTGATTGTAAGACTTTAGGTTCTAGTCTTGGCTTGGATTGATATTTTGTAATCTTCTGAATGATGTACTTCAATGGGCCCCTTTGCTCATTATCTGGAGATTCCAAAATCATTGCATTGACTTTTTCACTTAACTGAGTAATGCTTAGCATTTCATCAAAATTTCACTGGAAAAATCTAAACATCAACCATTAGTGAATTAGTTAATCAAAAAGCATTAATCACATAGTGATCTGAACTATCCAACTTAAGCCAACTTACAGAATTAGAACTGCAAGGGTCATAGTCCAACCTCCACTGAGGATGAACATCTTCAGGTACCACGGATCCTCTGAATGCTAGATATTCACCTATTTGGTGGTAACAGGGCAAACCCATAGTCTTGAAATATGACTTGGTGCAGACTTTGCCATCATGGTCACATTTGAACTTCTTGAATTGTTCCCTAACAAGATAGATTTCCCCTAAAGACAATTTGTAACCCAATGGTAATAGTTCAGGGGGAAGAACTGTCCCTAAATTAATTTGAGAGTTATAAAGTGATGCATGAACTGAATTAATTTGATTGAAAACTTTTCTGTCAAGGCTTTTCCAAACATCCAACAAATTTCCCAAAGAGTTTGCAAGGAATGGTTTGAGAGTCACATGGGCCCCTTCAACCCAAGGAGTTTTTTTGTTTCCAAAATCTGGTTTTATACAATTCCACGCTGTTAAAAACGTCTCTTTGATAGGGAAAATGTTATTTTCCATATACTTAAGTAAATCCTCATAGTCTTTCAAGAAACACTATAAAATTCAAAAGTTCAGAACCCAAAACTAGGAAGAATAAGAAGCAGTGATTTGGACCTACTCTGAGTTCTGAATCATTGACCTCTGCCTCCTCCTTGGTCTTTGAGGCCCCATACTTTGCCCCCAGGTTCATAAAGCTTTTACATCCTTCATTGTAATTAAGAAAGCACACTTTAAAGTTTGCTTGTATGTTTTTAGACAAGTTCCAAGTGAAAAATTATCTTGATGACTCTGGGAAGCTAGTTTCAATTGCAGGAATCAGAGCTTTTTCATGGTCTGTCACAAAGACTTTTGGAAGTCTCTCAGGATCATAAGCCAACTCCTTTAATGCATTTTCTGACCAAATGTAGAACTCAAAAGGTTCTTTTGTTATAAAAAGAAGAGCTTTTGTGAAAGTTTTCCAATTGGCTGTCATTCCTACAACATGCAATAGTGGGGTTTTGTACTTATTTTTTTTATAATTACCATCCAACATAGCAATATGATGGTTTTGTTTTGAAAGCTTTACTGCCTCTGGATGTTCTAAGTACAGGGCCTCCAAGTGAACCTCTCCACTGAACTTTGACTGGTGAATCCAACTTTTTTCTTCAAGCTGTTCATAGAGTACCTCCATAACAATTTTTCCCTTTAGTTCTGCAAGGTTTACCTTCTTCTTATTGTTATAGATTGTTTGGTCATGAACATAATCCTACCCATCAATCTTGCTCAATTTTCTCTTCAGTTGTAACGTATTGAGCCCATCATTCATGCCTTCTACTAGATTTTCTAAAGCCACCCCCAAGACTATCCTCAGTTGAGGATGCACAGAGGGATGTTCAGATGGATGATGGTTATGTTTGGTTTCTTTGTAGGAGAGGCCCCACAAGGGTTCTGCCTTTGTTTTACTTGCATGGATTAAAAACTTGCACCCAAACTTCCTTGTGTGAGTTTTTCTAGACCATTTGGTAAGTAGACTTCCTGAATAGGAACCATGTCTATCACAGGCTAAATCAACATATTGGTCACGCTTTGAGTTGAAAACTGTTAAAGCATAACCATGCTTCATTGCCCATGTTTGACAATAGTTTTGTGCCTCTTCCCTAGTAGGAAAAGCACTCAAGGGAGGTGTTTCAAGTGGATCTAGTAAACATTCATTGGTTAAGTCATAGTTTCATAGTTAAATGAACCCATCAGTTTCAATCAAATTAAATATGGCAAAGACCAGTAACATAAAATGTTAATCACCACCAGCGGTCATGTCCATTTGTGAATCATTTTGTTCCTCAATTTTCACCCTTGATGAGGATGCAATTGGGGCTTCCAATGTTTCATTACCCAAATCCTTTTTTTGTTTTTCCAAAGCTTTGTTGATGGCACTATCAATGTAGAACTTGCACCCATCCATGTCAGAAGAAGGAGGGCTTGCCACTGTTTCCATGCAAAAAAATTCAATGTTATACTTCAGTATTCAATTCAACTTTCAATTGATCAAACAAAGTTTGCTCACTTTCAAGTTGAGAAAGAATTGTTTGCAGATTTTTATATGATTTATGATTATTCACTTTAAATTCACTTGGTTTTTGCTTGAATGTCTCTTTGGGATTGCTAGGTGTGGAACAAAAGTCCCACAAAGTGTGCGTTAATCCCAAATTTGGGTTGAAAGAACCCAAGTGTGGTCCAGGGGATGCCCAATATTCTGGCATGGCTTCCAGGGGGTTGTGCACCCCCAAACACGGCCAATTTGAGCCATGTATCGGGGTTACATGGCTCCTACACAACCTTCTGGGGGTTGCGCGTGTTTGAAACAGCCCTTTGTAGTTGTCTTTGGGCCCCGAAGGCTCATTTGAGCCATTTGGGGCCCTAAACAACTACCACACAGTTGGAGCCGTGAATTTAACATCACCCTTTCAATTATTCTTGAATATTCTAAGAAATTCTTCACCAATTAACAAGATGAAAAAATTAAATATAGAAAATTGATTTATTTTGATGAGAAAAGATATTTTTACTAAATTATTTTGAATGATATTCATTAAAATGAATTATAATTAAATAAAATTTAATAAAAAAAGAATCTTAAATAAATCAAATAATATAACTTGCCCCCAGAAAAAGAATCCCAATTCAATTCAATTAAAAAATACCATTCTTTCATGAGGGATGTTATTTTTTCCACAGATTCAAAAACTTCTCATATTATATTTCCCAGTTCTTACAACCCTTCCTGTAAATTCGGTATTTCCACATTTTATAAAAAGATGGTCTTGGAACATCATTCTTGAAGAAAAATCACTGTTTACTTTTTCTCAAGGCTATCAAATGGAATTCATCCAAAAAATCAATAAAACCAGGTGAATCTCAACCACAGGGAAATAAAAAGGGGAAAATGTGAATGATTGTGGCTTAGATATCCAGAATGTTGGAAATTTATAAAAATTGGTAACTTAATCAAATGTGGAAAAATTATACAATTCTTTTTTTGGAAACCATGATACCTTCACAATCAATGTTTTCTAGAACTTGATCAAAGGCCAAGGTATCCCCAAAGTTCTTCCAAAAACCTTGATAAGATTCTTTGTTTTTTTTCAATCAAAATTGAATTGATTTCTAAAATCCTAGAAGGTTACCCCAACCCAATCAGCCACAGAATGGCAAGTGAAATTAACATAAATTGGGTTACCATAGACAGATTCCATATATTTTTTAAAACCATTTCAAAGCTGAGAAATAAATTTAATCCCTATTGGACTCATAGAAATAGATTAATTTATAAAAAATTGAACTGGTATGGAAGCCTTTGAATGTTTTTGAACTTTCCAAGAGTAACTTGAACAAGACTGAACTGATTGCATGGCTTGATTGAGTTAAGCCTGTAGGTTCTTTGCAGCAGAATTGGAAATTCCAGATTGAAATAAAAAGGATAAGCTTTTAATTTTGTCTGATTCAGATTTTATTCTCTGAATTTTTTTTATTTAGCTTCTTATGGCTTGTATTTAATTCCTTCCCAATTCTTCTTTGATTTTTTACAGATCTTATTTTAGCTTTAAATCTTGCCTTGCCTTCATATCTTCAACATTTTTTTGATTGAAATATTTTCTTGCGTTCTGATCTTCAAAACTTTTTACATTGAAATCTTTTCATTCCTTCTAATTCTTAGAATCCCTCCTTTCCCTTTCTAATATTTGATTTTTTTTTTTAGATTCTCTGTTTATTTCTTCAGAATTAGCTTCCTACACTGGTATTATTTCTTATCTTTGGGAGTCATCAAAATCTTCTTCCTTTTTTCCTTTTTCATTGTTTTTGATGATCTTTGAGGAAGCATCTCTCCTAATTTTTTACTGTTCCTGATGTGTCCATTTAATTCCTAAATCTCTATTCATTGAATTTTTTCTTCCTTACTCTCATTTCCCTCTCCATTTTTTAATTCCATCTCCTTTGAATCTAAAAATACTTGTTTCTTTCATTTTCCTCTTCCTGCCTTGTCATATCCCCCTCCATTTATTTTTGACTTATTTTTTATTAAAAATTCTGTCCCTCAATGTCAAAAATGAAAGATCCCTTCTTGTTGAAGACTGAATGGGCCTTTGAGATGGGGCTGGGGGCCTTCCAATTGTATATTAAAGAGGCTCAGGAATGCCAACTATTTGTAATTTATGGCTTCAAGCAAGAAAAATTTCCATCTGTTCCAACGTCTGGAGTTTCCTTTCTGCCAAAATATTCCTGAAAATAGCACAAATAATTTTGAGATTTTCTTCACACTTTTGGAAAAAAATCAAGATCATGCATTATCACATTCAGTTTTCACATGAATATTTCACCATGCATTAAAGTAATTGGGCTCAATTAGATGTCAGATTGACTGGAATTGCCTAATGTATGACTGCAAGGCATTTCTATAGAACTGAATAAATTCTTTGTGCATGATTAGGTTCATGCTTCAGGGATTTTATTTGCATTCAATCAATGCATAATGAGAAATCATCTTGTAAAAATAATCAAATAAATCTTGGAAATCAATTAATCTTTTCAAATATTGGCTAGCTATTGTGGTGTTCATGTCTCTATTTTAATTCACTATGTACATGGAAATACTTCCATGAAATGTAAAGAATTTCCAGTGGAATTACCCAAGTAGTATCTTATAGACGAATAGGCACCTTGATTCCATGAACTAGTTGTGTTTACCAATGAAAGTTGTTGAAATTACACAGGACTAAGAACCTTTTCTCATTCTTGATCCGGAAATTCCTGATTTAATGTGAAAGCTGCAGGTCTGATTTCATGAGGGACTCAAATATTTATCAATTAGCTTCATAGTCCTTCATGGTTCTTGACCCAAAAAAATTTGTTGGAGCAAGAAAAAATTAATGATTAAAAAGTTTCCTTGGACCTGAAAACTCTTTTACATATGGCCAATATTTTTTTTATTAATATTCCAAGTGCAGATGAGGTGAAAAATTTGATTATTAAGTTTTTCAATTTCATTTTTCACTCTATCAACAAATTTTGAACCAAATGCAATTTTTTCTTGGGAATCCACACAAAAATTGTGTTCAATTGCATATATAATAGAAAAATATATGTTTTTTACAAAGAATTTAGGGATATCTTATTCAGCCCTAATCAATCTGAGTTGTGAAATATCCCAACAATATATTTCCTGGGTTTCATGGTGTAAGAGTTAAAGACTGATAGAAAGCCTAGACCAGACTTTTAATTATGCAAAGTCACAAATGGGTGAGTTGAAAGAACAAGAAAGTGATCAAAAGATCAGAATGAATCAATGAAAGTTTACCAAAAAGGAGATAGGTTCTACAGGCTGGATTATGGACTATGAGCAGACTAGGAAGAGCTGAACAGACAACAACTGAGATGCATAAAGGAAGACAAAGTAAGAAACTGAAATAGTGGGTGATAAGCTGGTCTGAGGAGAGGATGATTTCATGTGCTCCAGCTCTGGACACTCTTGTGTTATGGTGAATGATCCGCCCAGTAAAAAATTGATCTGAAATAATGAGCCAAGACTGGATATAAGTCTTGATTTAGATTTGGAGAAAGATTTGGAACCCACTGCAATTTGGAGGTAGTGGTGATCAACCTTTGAGAATCTTGAGGTTGTAGAGACTGAGGAGGCAGGTTTGGTTTGGTAAATGGTGGAGGCTGAGAAGGAGACAAATCCGTTTTCTTAAGGGAAGTTGAAACACAGAAAAATGTAGAAACAAGCCACAAACAGTGATTTGGGAGTTTCCCACAAGGTTTACAGATTTAGTTGGGGGATCATTTGGTGCTCAGGTTATAACAATCAGACAAGGGACAAAGGAAAAACAGTGGATAAAGGACAGAGGTAAACCAAGAGAGAAAAATGGAACAGAAGGAATTAAGAAAAAAGTGGTATTAAATGAGAATCAATAAAAATATCAACCCATGGCTCATCTGGTCAAATGAAATCTAAAATTTTTGGTTTGTTGAAGCCATTACAACAAATTGAAACAAGGTAAATATATAAAAGTTTTTATTTCATGTGCAATCAACTATGCAAACATGGTGGAATTTGATAGTAAAAGATACTGATGAAGGGTGAGGGAAGAAAAAGGTGTTTTATTTTTATTTTCATATTCTGTAACTAACAAATTTAGTTACCTTTATCTCTATCTTACTATTTTCATTATCTCATTACTCATGTCTCAGGCCCACTCTGGGGCTCTCTAGTAGTCTCTAACCTGCTGCCTCAGGCCCCCTTTGGGGTTCTCTAGTTGTCCTTAAATACTGATCCTCCCCTGTGACCATGAACAAGGACCATCTGATTTCCAGAAATTTAAACCAGAATGCCCCTTCCTCCTCATCAGATCAGTTCCAATTGGCTTTAAAAGTATTATCCTTTCTCCCTTGGATCTTTGTAGCCTTTTCATTACTCCTCATTTGGATCTTCAGTAGTCTACCATTTCCCATTCATCTCTCCATGGATTTATAGCCTTTATTAAACTTTTCACAAGGGTTACAAACTTCCATCTGATTCAGTCATAAATCAATTTAACCATATCAGATGAAGAGAATATTGAAGATATGATTTCCAAAAATAAATTTTTTCTTCATTTTAATTCTCCATGTTGTCAAGATATTTTTTTTTGTTTAATTTTTTACCATCTTCATGGTTTGAGGATTTAAATATTTGTTTTTAAGGAAAACCTTCTAAAATCATGGCTCTGAATTTTGACTGAATTTCATGTTGAATTTTGTGATGAATTGATTGACCACTAGGATCAAAACAGGGCTCATTTATGTGTTCTGGATTTCTTAAAACCAAATTCCATTGGCTTTAGTTTATGCTTTTTGATTGACAAATCTTGAAATGGAAATAAACCTCCTTGAGGAGGTCTAAAATTATGAAAGACCATTATTTGATTCATTACCAATGGCCAAGGAGAACTTCCAATAAAAATTCTTTTCTCTGTGTGAATACAGGATTCAACTGGACACCCATGATTATTTACCTAATTCTGGGAAAAATGCTTAAATTCAGAATGATCTCAAAATATCTTTCATGGGGGCCCTCAGATATTGCTTGAATATAAGAAATCAATATTGCTTATTTTGATTATCCAAAGCAGGAATTTTTTGATTTCCCACATTGGTTTTGTCTTTAGCATCCATATAATCATACTGAGAAACTTTGTGGAATTTTATATATTTTTTTATTGATTTACATTTAATAATTTTAGGGTGGAATAACTCTGGGATCTTAAAATACAAACAAAGTCAATAAGAAATGAATAAAGAATGGGAAAATTTAAATTTTTGACCCTAAACAACCCATTCACACCCCAAAATGGGTTGTGAACCGCGCCACGCAACCTGTCAGCTTGCTACTATGTACAGAGCAACCTGTCATAGCAACACAAAACTATGAAAAATAAGAATATCTAAATTAACAAAAAGAAGTAGTGAGAAATCCATAAATATTATTAAGGAAATGGTTTCCTCACCCAAAATTAGGTAGGGTCACTCACTGACCCCACCCTTGAAATCCAAGTCCTTACATTTTTAAAATAATTAACAAGAACAGTACTAAAAATGACAACATCAGTATGGCACCTTTTTTCATTTCACACATGTTGTCACGTACAGGGTTTACACCTAAAATTCACTCAGAATTGAGGTGTTGTGTATATTTTAGGAGTTATACGTGGAAATTTGTTATGTCACAATTCCCGCGCGCAGCCCCACATCATTACATACCCCTACGTACTCATAGTAGCAGTTTCCCGCTTACTAGAGACCCGCGCGCAGCTAATTCTGCCGCGCACGCAGCGGATCCCACCCCGCGCGCATCTGAACTGACTGATCCCCGCGTCTGGATCCGTCGTGACTAATCTGACAACCAGGTACCGCTCAAAAGAGCTACAACCTAATTAGGGTTGCCTGGAATATGTAACAAGTTTACATATGCATTATTAATAATCTAAAAAGATCAAAACTTAATTAAAATTAATAAAAATTAAGTTTAGTAAATTTTTTAATAATAAATTAAAGATCAAGGATTACCACGTAAATCATTGACTCTGATCTTTGAAGACCACAAAACACTACAAGGAGTGTTCATAAAAATTATTGAAAATTATCTACGTGATCAGCAGATGATGAAAAATCAGGAAACTTCCACATCTAATCATTTTGAAGCAATACTAATAGTACAAATGAAGGATGAGTGCAGAATGATTAAATTTACGCCATAATAGATTAACAGATCCTGTGGCTAAAATAGTACAGAAATCCAGCAGATCTAAGGTCAGCTGATTAACAGCACCAATTGGACGTTCTAATCTTGCTCTTATTGGCTTTCCAGCCTCAGCCCATGAGAAGAACTCTCTCTACGCGCCCTGAGGAGCTCAAAATCACCCCAAAAAGTTATTTATACAGACCTCTTTGGATCCATTATTCCATCATCAGTTTACCAGTAATTATCATCAATCAGACACCGTTTCATTGTTAGTCAAGTGCTTATGAAGAATCTAAGCAAGTGATTTATGACCAAGTCTGTAGTATTATCATTTATTTCTTAAAACCCATCAACCCTTGAAGTTAGTCAGGCAATCCACCCCATCTGCTCTGAAACCCTTCCTATTATTGCAGGATTTTTTGTAGTAAAGTGCTCAGAGTGAGTGTTTTTCCTTCCTGTCTAGGCCATTGTGCTGTTATGCCCAGCCATTAGTGGAATGAGCCCTTTCTAAGGCACCCATCTTCATTCCAAGGTTCTTAAACTGCCTAAGGAGGCCCCTTGAAGAGAGGTTGATTTGTCTGTAAAGACCCCCAGTAGTATAATACTGTGGCCCCTCTTTTATATACATATTGAAAACCTTTCATTACCAAACTAATTAAACCTTGCAACTGCTCTTATTATATCATTTATTTGAGCATCTAAGCGTTTATCTTTGGAATTATTATTATTATTATTCCAGTATTTATATCACTCTCTGTAGCTAAAGGACTGCAAGGTTCCTGGTATCAGAGAGCTGACACAACCCATTTTGAGGTGTGAACTGGTCGTGTAGGGTCAGGAATCTTTATTTTTATTTTAGTTATTTATTTTTTATTTATTTATGTATTAATTTATTTTTTATTTATTTATGTATTAATTTCTTTTTTATTTTTTATTTATTTATTTATTTGTTTATTTATTAAGTTATTTTTGTTTATTTATTGATTGGTTTATTTATTTATTTACTTATTTATTTACTTATTTATTTATTTACTTACTTATTTATTTATTTA
>CM062625.1:29370552-29433052 GCA_025617555.3 Puccinia polysora
GATCAATTATTGATTATTGTCTTACTTTTTGACAGATTGACAGAGATCCGGTGCTTGATGAATCCCAATTTTTCAAAAAGTTGAATTCAATGCTTACAAGAAAACCTCAACATGATAGATTGGATATTTTCAAGTCTGTGTTCAATCATACAGCAACGTTGATTTCCAAGCCAATGCTTAATCCAAAGGTCTTGTGGTCCAGCTGTGGTTGACCCAAATCAAAATCAACTTGTTTGGAACTGTCAAAATTTGAACAAGTTGAAAGAGAAATCAAGAGGTAAAAAAGGCATAAAAGTGATAAAAGGGATAAAAGGGATAAAAGGGATAAAAGGGATAAAAGGGATAAAAGGGAACAAAAAATAACAAAGATAGCAAGTCTTTTATTTTTAGAAATGTTCATTTTTATGGTTTAATGAACTGATGGCAAAATGATTTCTGTAGTGCAAGGAAGGCTCTTCATCTGAATTTCATAGTTCAGAGGAAGAGACTGAAAGTGAATTAGGGTCTGTTCATTTGGAATCAGAATCCATTTCTGAGGAAGAAGAAGCAATGGCCAAGTCAAACAGAAGCTCATCTTTGGTGAGTTTTGTTTTGTTTAATGAGATTATAACTTTTCCTAAGTAATTTTTGATTGTAGGAAGAAAAAGTGAATTACCTCAATCAAATACCTGAGAGCTTACATAAGTTTTTGGGGGAGGTTTGGGATCCTTTTGCTGATGGGAATTTTGGATTTTCAGTCATTGCAAAATAACTTGTGTATGATGAGCATGGATTGTTTAAAGTAAAAAAGAAAGTGATTGAAATATTGAAGAAAAATAAGAAGTGCTATTCTAAGATCCTTGGTTTCTTGAAGATGTTGAGAAGATAGAAAAAATACTTTATCTCAATGAAATCAATGAAAATATTCCCTCTTCAAAATGAATTTCAAATTGGATATGGGCCAAATAATAGCTGATAGTTATGGAAGACCAATATTTTTCATTTTATTTGATTCATGTTGCACTTATACTCCTATGAAAATGGGTGTAAAATAAAAATCAGATCCTATCTTCATTTGCTTTGTTAACAAAAATCACTGGGTTCATCTTTTACTTGAGGGATAAATGATTTCAATCCCACCCATTGTTTCCAAAACTGCTTTTTTGACTTTTAAAAAAGCTTCTGTTTGGGTTTAGCATTTAAAAGATGTTCTGATTTTGATTCTATTAATATAAAGGTTTATCAAATTTTGAACATCATTATGTTGACTGTCTAGAGTTAACATCATAATTTAAGTGTTTTGAATGAGATTTTATTGGTAACTCAGTTCAACTTGTGTTGGGCTGATCCCATCATAAGTATTATTTTTAATTCTTGAAATGGGATCAGCTTAAAACAAGTCTAACTTTCTTTTTTTTTGGTGTTTTTACTTTAGGGCTGGTCAAGTTGAACTTTTATTTTTTGGCTTTTATACTTTAGGGCTGCTCCATAGACTTTTTCATTGTTTATTTAATTTTTGGTTTTTTTAATTTAAGGATAGTCAAGTTGAACTTGTATTTTTTGATTTTTTTTTCTTTTTTTGGTGTTTTTGTAAATAAATAAAATAGGGGTAATTTTAAATTGACAACCCATTTGAGTTGTGTACACAACTCAAATAGGCCGTGTGGCATGCTAAACAACTACAATGGAGTTGTGTAGCCTCTACACAACTACAATGGAGTTGTGTAGCCTCTACACAACTACAATGGAGTTGTGTAGCCTCTACACAACTACAATGGAGTTGTGCAGCCTCTACACAACTACAATGGAGTTGTGCAGCCTCTACACAACTACAATGGAGTTGTGTAGACTCTAAACAACTACAATGGAGTTGTGTAGACTCTAAAAAACTACAATAGAGTTGTGTAGCCTCTACACAACTAAAATCAAGTCATTTAGACTCTGCACAACTCAATTGAGTCATGTAGCCCCTTTAGTCAACAATCAAAAATTTGGTCATTTTCCAACATTTTGAAGCTGAACAAGCGTCAATGTAGATTTGAAGAATTTGATGACAGTCTGGACAATCTGACAGCTTGATTGGTCAAATTGATCCTCAGCCACAGTTGGTTAGCCTATCCAACTTCAAGAGCCAAGAAATTCATGTCAATCTCAGTCCTTCCTTTTTTTGCCACCCATTGCTCTCAGGAATGTTGTGTGATGACCATTGATGAGAAAGAGTATTGGTTTTGGAAGGAACTTTGCTTTTTTAAAATCTCTCAAAGTTCCAGGAATTTTCTTGGGAAACTTTGATTCATAAGAAAAAGCCTAACAAAGTGGTTATAGACAAAGATTTGGTGATGGGTCTGATGGAGATCATGTGTCATTAGGGTGGGATTGAACATCTGGGATTCTTGGCTTACATCTTGAAGTACCTCCTCTTGATTGAAACCACACTTCTCACAATCAATCATTCTCATTTTTTAGAGGAGCAATTTACCAAGGCTGTTTTCATCAATTCCCAAAATCCTCACCCCAAGTCAACTCAACAAGACCATCAGAATGCTCAAGCTCTCTCAAATTTGGAAGGCAAGAGTCCGTTAACAAGAAATCTTGAAAATAGCATTATCAATGACCACAGTGACCTTGAAGGTGCCAATGAGGTGGAAGTTGGGGAACCTGAAAATAGACCCCCTAACTGCCTGGCTTGTTTCTCAAAGAAAAAATATATATATATAAAAGACAACTCCCACACAACTGGGGTTTGTGAGTTTACCATCACACCATAAAAAATACCAATTAGTCAAAAAATTTATCCTTTTCAATGATTAGAAAGAAAGATTGGATACCTATAATTTCTGTGGGAAATTTTGAACACATCTAAAAGATTGTAAATTATATCAGATTCAGGGTTATAATTTTTAAAATATTGGTGGATTGGATATATTTTTGAGATTCAGGTTGAGGGTCAGTTTTCTTGATGGCTTTTTTGCCTTGAGGATGAATATAAGTCTCAGATCTTGATAAAAAAACATATTATAAAACAATAAAAAGATCAACCAGTCATTGTTCAAGATAATTAACAAGAAATAAAATCTTGAAAGAAAGTCAGTCATTATTAAAATTAATTGACTAGAAATAAAGCATACCTTGAGTGCCTGTGGGAAAGGGAATAATTTTGAGTTTTTTGTTCAATTTTAGAAGTATTCTAAAGAAAATTATATTTTGAGTTGTCAGTTTGAAATGGTTGAAGGCCTTGGGAATATTTTAGAGGTGCTTGGGCCTTGAAAATATTGTGTAAATAGTTTGAATCCTGATACAAAGCAGAGTTTGTGGTGTAGCCCAGGGGGTCAAAAATGGGATCATAATTTTTACCTGAGGAGCTGATGGAATTATTCTGTTAATTGGATCCAGAGGTTGGGAATTTTGGTTGAGGTAGATGATGAACATCTTGATAAATATTTGAGAGCTTTTAGGCTTAATAATTGGTAATACTTTGATGAACAAAGGGGTTCATTATAGAAGACAATTCATTTTAAACAATATCAATTAAAATTTCTTCAGATAGAGATCTTCTTCTATTTATTTAATTTTGATAATGATTGAATTTTTTAGGGTTATCCATTTGCTGATGATTTAATCTTTGAGTATTTGGGCGGGTAAAAGGTCTGTGGTGAGAGAATGGTGATGAATATATGGATTTTGAGGAGTGAAAAAAATAATTTCAGAGTACCCTGTTACCCTTCCAAAAATTAAATACTTGGAAAATACATGAAACCTGTTGTAAATCCAGTTCAGAAATCAATATTATTATCAAAATGTCTGTTAAATTCTTCTAAAAAATTGAAAAAATACATGTTCAAACTTTCAATAATGAAAAAGAATATGATTTTAATTCTTTTAAATAATTATGAAACACAAGTAAAAAAATAAAAAATTTCAAAATATGAAACTATATATGAAACAGAAAAAAAAACTTGAATTTTTTGAAAAAAATATATATAATATATGAAAAACCCAGGGGGGCCCTTATCACCTCTCAAATCAGAAGTGAACTTTAATTTTACAAAGAAAAATAACAGGAACAATAAAAATTTGATTTTAAAAAAAGAACAAAATACCAAAAAATCTAAAAATATATATAATAATAATAATAATAACATTGTTGGGGGAGACCACCACCACCTCAGCCAAGCAGGGGTCAATTCAAAACACACCACGATCCAGCCATTTTGACAGAAACTGCTGCAGTAGATTTACACCTGAATTTCAAAACCACTGCAATGCCACAGCAGTTTTGAAAGACAAGTAGAAACTGCAGGCACTGCATGGTTTTGAACTTTCTGTTGAAACTGCAGATTTTCTGCCTGTTTTTTAACAGCCTGTCAACACCATACAGCGCTGAAGTTTTGATGGCCTGCTCAACCACTGCCAGAAGGGCCAGCCCCCCCCCCCCCCCCTAGTGTGTCAGGGGAGGGGGGGTGGCATGCCATATTCCCATGCCAAGGAATGGTGTGAAACCTTAAGACTAAGTTTTTGTGCCATTTGGCATGGTTTTAGTAAATCTTTTTAAGGAATTTGCTCAAAAAAAAATGCCTTTTTTCAAAAAAAATTTCATATTAGTAAGGCCCCGTTAGGATTCACACAAGGTGTCATGAAGCGTTGTGTCATAAACAGGGTTAGAGTCATGTTTGATTTTGCAAAAAATTGAACATGAAACAAATTTATTTTAAGTTCTCAAGTGCTTGGTTTCCACAAGAAACATGTGGGACTTATACCCTTGTTGATGGCTGTGTATTTGGTCAGAAAGTGCCCACCCTATCTTCACTATACATTTAGCTTCCCCCATCTTAATTTCATAACATCTGTAATAGATAAGATGGACTTACAGAAATGACAAAAAAAAATTTACCAACTTTGGTCCATCCACATTATCCTATATTTTCATCAAAAAATCCAAATTCCCTAAAAAACTTGCCATAATTTGGTTATGATTAAACTCAAGCATTACTACATGGGGATCAAATTTGAATTAATGCAGTCCTGTGTTTATCAGAATCCAACTTCCACAAGCTTATTGAATAATTCAATTCCATCAACATCAATCCATGCTCCAAGTTGATCTCCATAGAGGAGAAACTTTCAATCTTTCTATACATTGTTGGTCAATCTGCAACCAATTTGCAAGCCCAAGATTGATTTCAACACTCCAGCCATTCAATTTCCAAAATATTCCATCACATTCCTAGCCTCCTCATGAACTTGGCTCCAAGATAAATCTGCCCCTCCTTGCCTGGTACAACCCCCAATTGGATTATTGAAGATACCAATTATTACCCATTCTTCAAGAACTGACTAGGGGCTCTTGACCGCATGCAAATTCCATAAAAGTGGCACAAAGGAGCTCTGGAGCCTATCACAATGGAAATTTTTTTCTATCCCAAAACTTCCTGGCTGATTGTGATTTCAACATGCAATTTATATTCACATACACTGGTTGGGAGGGCTCTGCCCACAATACGCAGAGTAAAGACTTAAAAATACCTTTGGGATATTTTTATCTGGCTAATTTGGGTCATGGGTTGATTTCAAGAGTTCTGGTCCCTTACAGGGGCACTAGATACCATCTCAGAGAGTAGGAATTGGCCTCACAAAGGTAAAAAAAATCACTTGAGGAGTTCTTATTATCAGGCTTTGCTGACTCCATTGATCATTTACAGGCCTCAAAATTATCAATAACTCTAAAAACTGTGCCATGCTTCATTGAGGAATGTGATCAAACAAGTTTTTGGGGTTTTCAAAAAGAGATTCCCTATTATGACACATTGTGTTGAGTATGGACTTACAATGCAGCAAGATCTGGTATTTGCACTTGGTTTTCTCCACAATATATGCATGATGAATCATGGAGATACCAATTTCACATTTGATGAATCAATTGCAAAAATGGAAAGCCACTCCAATCAAGGAGAAGCCAAAATGAGTTGAAATTCAACCCATTTGGATTCACATTTAATTTTCTGGAGAGATTTTTTAGCAAATAAAATGTGGGAACTGTTGGAGTCAAATCTGCTCTTATGCGGACTGCCATTCAAGGTTTCTAATTCTTGGTACTGAAAGTCTGAACAGCATTTTCAAACAACACATCAGGTCTCTACAGCTAAACCCAAGCAAACCCTTGTTGAGTTGACAGGCACAATGGCCCATCCGGCAATGGCGCACTTAGCTTAGTGGTTAAAGCATCACTCATGAATGTTGAGGTCATGGGTTCAAATACCATAGTGCACAACTAAATTTTGGATTCTAACATGGTAGTAAGAGTCTTCAGCCAAACAGCGCACCCTAACAGGTGGAAAAAGACAAGATGACCAGAACCAACTTGAGTTGTGAATAGCTGTATCCACCCTGGACAGAGCAAGGGGGAGTGTTGGAGTCAAATCTGCTCTTATGCAGACTGCCATCCAAGGATTCTAAGTCTTGGTACTTAAAGCCTGAACAGAATTGTCAAACAACACATCAGGTCTTTACACCTAAATGCAAGCAAACCCTTGTTGAGTGGACAGGCACAATGGCCCATCCAGTAATGGCGCACTTAGCTTAGTGGTTAAAGCATCACTCATGAATTTTGAGGTCATGGGTTCAAATCCCATAGTGCACAACTACATTTTGGATTCTAACAGGAACAGTATCAGGAAGTAATTAGACATCACAATTGTGGAGGTAATACATCTATTTTTCATAAAAATCTTAGGAGATAAATGAACAAGATTATTTCAATTAATTTTTTCTTAATCAAGATTTTATTTGTATGTTATTTACATGATATGTTATTTTAAAAACCCACAATACCAAAAATAAACAAAAATAGTTGTCAATATCATGAATATGAGGTGGAAGACCCTTGTGATTTGTTCATGAAACTATGAATTTGATGCTTAAACCAAACCAATTGGATATTAGGATCCTTAATTCCTAATAACATGGAACACTTCACCTTGTTCTCCAGTAAAATAAATCCGGAATTAAGTTTTTATATATTGGTGAGCTCATGTGCAATTTTATCTTGATATAAATCAATTGTGCAATCCATCACAGTTGGGCCAGTGGGTGCTGGTTGATTCGAGGAGTTAACTAACTTGTTAACTACATTTTCCAGAGCTTGTACTGCAGTACATCTATCTTTCTGTTGCATGCAGCCACCACGCTGACTTTGGCCACCCTCTATATCTGATTTCTTTGATAAGGTTACAGGGCCCCCCTGTGGCACCAGTGACTTTGCCATTCCAAGGTGAGATATTTAAAGGGAACCTGTGACAGTGTATGATCCAAAAATAACCTCCAGCTTTTGAATTTCTGGAAAAGGGGTTCCACAAAACTTGCAACATTGGGGATGTGCTGTCCAACAAACATTGAAAATGAGATCTTGTGTATTTTAGGTTGGTCAATGCATGGGAAAGACTTACCTGCAAGAAGGAATCCCAAACTGAACCTGATTCTGTTACCATAAATTGGGTTTTGTCCCATCCAAACCCACTTTGTTCCTTTGAATAAATAAATCTGTTGTAGTCCTTTTTGAAGTACTAAAAAGAAAAATTGGTCAGCCTGGATGAAAAATGCCAAAGAAAACTCAATGAAGACCCACCTGACTCAGCTTGGACTTGACTCTTTCTTAATCCAAATATACACTAGGGAATGTATACATGATCTTTCAAGCCACAGAACAGTGCACCTCTGCTTTAAAGCCAGAGTCAGATTTTTTTCCTTCTTCAACAGCCTTGAAATATAAATCCAAGGCCATGAATTCCATCAGACCCAACCAGATTGTCTTTTTGGATTTGTTGGCCGGTTGAAGTGATTGAGCCAAGCTTTCATGTTGCAATTCAGGAGATGGGGATGGGGACCATTCCTCAATTTTGTTGGAATCTTGTGAACAGATGTGGGCAAGAATACTTGAATGGGAGATTGCTGGAAGCTGTATGGGTGGAAAGGGATGAGATGGAAATCTAGGAGGGCCATGTGTACTAGGTGGTTGGAAGAGAGGTTGAGTGTCAATCAAAGAGGTTGAACTGGTGGTATTCATTTGCACATCTTGCAATGATCCAATTTTAGAAGGGCAAAAATTTGCCAGCAACCATGATGGGGGAGAGAGGGTGGTCTGGTGGACATTCTGAGAGTTTGAGGGCAATCCGGGAGTATTTCAGGTGCAAGTTTGGGGCCATCATTGTTGAGTACATTGAGTTGGGTCCATTGGTGAGTGAGTGGAGGGGTGAGGGATGATGAAGATGGGGTTGAAGATAGTGGAGGGGGGGACTTTCTCAAGAGAGGATGTGCAACATGACATGACACAACATTTTGGCCTGGACCAAAATGTAGCTTTATGTCTGATTTTGGCCCATGAGAGAGTTGAAACCTTAGCAAGGGTCAACAAGCATCATTTGGAAATTTTCTGGTTGGTGGATCCCAAACACCAAGCACTCAATGCTACACAACTGTCATGTACTGTCATGAAAATCCAGGATTTTCATGACGCTTCATGACACTTTGGGTGGTTCCAAACAGGGCCTAATTTCTTTGGCTTCAATTTAGCCTGGGTCATACCCTTTTTTTTCAGTTCAAAAATTACCTTTCACTTTCCTTCAATCAATCTTTTTTCCAGCCTCCTCAATTATTAATTATCCAGCAATATTTTCCATACTCTTCAAATATTTTGTTATTTGAGAACATGTGCTCTGAATTACACAAATTGGCCAAAGTTGGCTTTGAATTCAATTTGGACACCATAGAAGTTTAGAATCTAGATCTTTTTAAACCATCACTGGTCCCACTTACATCTCACCCGTTCATTTTTCATTATTATTCTTTGTATTGGACCTGCAGTCCTTTTTCATGTTTCCAAGTTTACCACACTTGTGACCTTTGTATTTGAATTTTCGTGGGGAATTCTTACAAATTCCCTTCAATCTGGTTTGGGATTCTCCCAAACATTTCCTCGTTATTATCAATTCTAAAAATTATTTCTTTCCTATGCACCTCTGTAGGTCCAAAACTGGCTGCTGTTGTATTTCATACATCAGAGTATGTTCAATCAATTGCAGCGTAGAGTGCCTCCCACTGATGCGATGTCTTCTCGGGCACCATGGATGCCACGATGGACATTCCCTGGCATGTACTTCCTCGTAACGCTGCCTTTCATCACAGCGCAGTTGTTTGGTCAGACAAGAATGAGGAACACCACGATGGACAAGTAATAATGTTAACAGCCTTTCAAAACACAATATGCTGGACAAGAAAAGTCGGTGAATATGAGTGGGAAATGGTCGGATTAATCATCCATTTATGTAGGACATCCACAGGTGCCAAGTACTTGATAGGAAAAAATACAGATCAATCGAACAAAAGGAATCAAGGAAGGGTCAAAACATCCGACCGAGCAAGAAAATGGGCGTCGGGATCTAGAGGCTAATACGAGGATTTTTTTCCGATAATGCAATTAAATATACCTTCATGCCTATCAAATACAGCATTCTAACGATATGCGCAGACATTCCAGAACTACAACATGCGCGTCAATTCAAACATATAAAATACATATATGTATATATGTAGTGATAATATAAATTTTAATGAAGCCGACCCGACCGTCTTATCTTTGCTGGCATAGGTGTATAATGCGATATACTATAGGTGCGAAAAGTGACAGTGGCGGAGGGGAAGGGTGATTGAATAGGATGGAGAAAGGAACTAAAGGGTGAGGTCATGAGTGGATATTATCTAGAGGTTTTGGATTTTGATGTGATCACTGATTTGAAGGTCCTTCAACCTGGGTAGCTCTTTGATCGGCTCTAAGTTTTTGAAGTTATAACAGTTATCCGATAGCTTCTTGTGATCTGCCAGGTGAATCGTGGCATATTCAGAAGGTGGCGAAGGTAGGATGAACTTGGGCTGTCCTCTGACTAATGGAACTGACGCCGGTAGGAGCATCAGTGCGGAGGGTGCCGAGGCTCTTCTTCTAACCATTATGGCTCCACTTGCGTCTGCTAACGGCTGCTTGTCTGAACCCAAATCGAACCGGGGATCGAATTTCCGGCGAGACAGAGGAATGTGGCAATGTTGGGGCAGTAGGAGAATGAGAGTCAGCTTAGGGATAGGTGCCGAGTATTACGGGAAGAGCAGCGAGTAATGATCGCGGATGCAGCCCAGTGAAAACTTACATCTTTTTGATTTCTTCGGTTGAAATGTGTAGGGATGGGGCGCCAAAGAGGAATTCCGCGGTGAAATTGAGATTAGTGGTTTGATTGGAGTGATGTAAGATAGATACCAGCTGGAGAGGAGTTGGTTACAGTGAACTCTGTAGAATCAAAATGATGCTCCCAACGGGCTTGGTCGAGCGAAGCGAGGTTGCCAAGAACAGGGGACAGAGTTCAGTTCGATTAACTGAGATGGACTGGACTGGAAGTCAGTGGCTAGGTATTGTATTTATATCCAGGATTGTCGTCCTACCCAGCTGGAATGAGTCAAGCGACCAGTGTGATTCAATTGATCAGATTAGGATATATCTGAAGATCAGAATTGAGGCAAGAGCGTAAGGCGAAAGGACGGGCCAAACTGAAAGGGTAAAAAGAAAACTCACCGATTAGAAACTCGGTGATGAGATGAGGTACGTAACCGGCTCTCCACTCGTTGCAATTTCATTCAAGAGGAACCCGGGGGTTGTATTACGGTGCGGAAGAAAGTACTGGATATGGCTGCATGGGATAGGGGAAAGCGGATACCTGAGGTGGCTTTAAGAGTGATTCAATAATCACATCAATATCACATTCGGCCATGCAGATACAAAAGTCATGTGTACTCAGGCGGAGTCAAGGCCGGAGGACACTGAGCCGGAAGTGCAAGGTTTCAATGGGCGTTTAAGTAGCGCATCTGTTGCGTCATGATTGAACAGGTAAAGGACTACACACCAAGATCGGTAGAAAGATTTTGATGTCGATGAATCCTCCTCCGATTGAAATGATAATTTGATGTTGAGGTGAGATAATTGATCGTCAGGTCACATGAAGTAGAAAAGCATCGGCTGAAGAGCCAGCTAGACTGCGATCTAGATGACAGAGGCTGTTCTAGTGCTCAGTGGATCTGCCGGCACCAAAGATTCGATCGAGGTTCTTGGAAAGTTTATCTTGTATGTATGTATCTGGTCGAATTGGTGGTAATGAGTGCCGGTGGTGTTCTTCTCCAATAGTTTAGACACACCAGAACATCAGCAACGGGCAAGCCGGAAGAAGAGTGAGGAACTCGGAGGGTAGTTGCTTTTTAGTTTAGAATTTGGATTGGCGCTAGTTGCTAGACTGCATACACTTATTATTTGTTCTGTTGTCGGGCGCGCCTTTATCTCTCACCGACGTGTTGAAGATTACTTGGCTCTATATATGAGTACTTGGCTCGTAAATCCTCTCAATAGAACTGGTGGGGGTTATGATAAGTGTGTAACTATATCTATCGTGATGGCACAGGTTTAGGTGGGTATATCTGGTCTGATCCGTAAGTATGTGTTCTGTGGAACGGGCTCTTGTGTCAAACCTGATTCAAATCCGGACGAAGGTTCAAGGGGTCGGCAGGTGACCAACTGACCGGGCGACACTTCGATATCATCCATTCCCTCTCGTCCATCTCCAAAGACCTCAACATGGAGCTTTGGCGATGGAAATCGAGGGACTGCTGACAAGCAGCCATCGCCACATCATTAACACCTGTGGTCGCCTGCCTGATACGTGATGTAGTTTCTCAGTGGGATCGGTGAGTGATCGGAAGCTATTGTTGCTGGAGACCCGATAGCTTGGGCCAATTGATTTTCTCCTATCTCATTACGACATCGGGAACTCATTCCGATGAACGACCCCCTATCGCAGGGTGAATGGACTTGGATAATCCGGTCTTCGTTGCGATCCCCATTCAACCGAGGGACCTCACTTGATTCTCAGCATCTGACAACGATAACGGTTCCTAGTAGTACACTGGACACTTGACTCTCTCGAGCGTCTGGAAACCCTCTCGCACTACCATGCACGTAATCCATCTAGACCCTCGACCCCCGAATCAAGGAAGTCAATTCATTCATCGCGGACGCCCATCACCCATGGCAACCGGCTCAGGATATCCTGTGAATGTCGCACCCGGACGATGCCTCAAAGGCATCCTCAACGAGTCAAGACCATCCGTCGGCGCCACGCGCTGCCCCATCCAAACCCAATCTATATCAATGGGGCAACCTTGAAAGCATAGAGGATGGGTGGCTACGCGCTGCTGATCCACGAAAATGGATGGCTCAACAAAGAAACTGAACAATGATCTAACAAATTCTTGGGATATTGATCACATCAGACAGAAACTCAAGTTATATCATATACGTAAGCCCAAGTTGCTATGTGAAGAAAAATTTAAGATTTCTTTAGAGGTAAAACCAAGATGATATGACAGTCTTAAGATCAGGGACAATAAGGTATGAGTAGTGAGTTAGACCAGAAGGATACGAGATTAGGATGACATCTAAGGTTATCTCCTCTGGAGAACAAAGGGCGAAGTCAGTCAATGAGAAAATTAAAGGAGAAAAAGGAAAGAAATGAACAACGGGAGGATCAAAATAAAAAGGATTTGATTTTATACCGAATAACCAAAAGATGCGCGTGGTCAATCACAAGAGGGAGTATATGAAAGTGAAGCTCTTGAGGAATTGAAGGGGAAGGATGATGAGGAGAAGTTTTGGTCTGACGGTCAGGTTAGGTAAGGTTGAGTTGATCGAGGGGTGAAAGATTGATGAGAGAAGAAAAAAAAAGAGGAGGAAGAGGAGTGAGTTGAAGAGATTGAAGAGGCAGGAAGGAAGATGGATGTCGCAGATTGGTGACATGTTTCAAGAGCGCGCAATTTTCAACACCCCCCATTATTCGGATGAAGGAGAATTGAGAAAAGATCAACCAGTGATTGGAGAGAGACCTTGTTGCACGCTTTGGTCAGACAGTCGGCTATCATCTTGCTGGATTTGACTAGGGTAACGGTGATTCTATTTTCCTTGAAGAGCTCTCTGATTTTCTTGGCTTTGATGTCAAGGTGTTTTGTCTTTGAGTTATGACCAAAGCGTTTGATCTTGTCTAGTAGACCCTTATTATCAATTTGGAAATTTGATGGTTTTAGAGAAGTATGCCATAGTTCTTCAATGAGATGGACCATCTATTGATTTTCTTGACATGTGTCAGACAGAGCACAGAGTTTGGCTTTGGTTGAAGAGAGAGAGATGTTCTTCTGACTGCTGCTGCACCAAGACAAGAGACAGCCTTGCCAAAAGCATAAGTAACCACTTCTTGATTTCCTTGTGACAATTTTGTCCCCCCATGTAGCATTGCTATAATATTGGATATGGTCAGGGATAAGACGGTTTGGTTTCAAGATGAATCCCAGATGAATCAACCCTTTGAGATACTTGAAGACATGAATAACCTCTGTCCAGTGGTTGATGCCGGAATTGTTCTTGAATTGCAAAAGTATGGATATGGCAGGGGCAAGGTCTGGTCTAGTCCTGCAGGCAAGGAAATTGAGGATTCCTGTGAATGATCTGTAATTGACATTCAGTCTCTGGAATTCTTTGATTTCTTCAGGGGAGGCAGGTAGAAGCTTAACATTGGGAGAGAGAGGAGTCAACACAGATTTGCACTTGTCAAGGTTGAGAAGAGATAATCCTTTTTCTATCAATTTCTTTTGGTTAAGAATAATGCAATTGGACTTTATGGAGACTATCATGCCAAGGAGAGTATCTGGGGAATGAGCAGATGATTTGGGAAATCTTTCAAGGAATTGATTTTCAAAGTTGACTACGTTACCAACTACTATTAGATTGTCAACATGAAAGAACAGAAAAGAGGATTGATCTTCTTTGATGAATAGACAGGGATCAGATTCAGAGGGGCAAAATTTGATGAGTTTGAGCCAGTTTACAAGCGTTTCATACCAGTTGGCAGGAGCCTGTTTGAGACCATAGAGGGATTTCTTCAGTTTAAGGAAAGGTGACTTGCGTTTGGATTGGAAAGAAGTTTTAATGAATATGTCTTGGACAGAGGTGCATATAGGAAGGTGGCTTTGACATTGAATTGTTTGATGGGGAGCTTTTTATCTACTGCTAGCATTAGAAAAGCCAGCATCAATGAGAATTTGCCGGTGGGAGCAAATGTTTCAAAGTAATCAATTCCTTCTTCCTGTTGGAATCCTCAAATGCAGAGACAGGCCTTCTTTCTTTCAGGGGAGGAATTGGTGGCTGGTTTGGTTTTGAGAACAAGAGTGGTGTCCAGGTATCTTTTGGGAGTCTCTTTATAATCTTCCCACACTTCCTTTTCTTCAATGGAGTCAAATTCAGCATCAATTGCATCCTTGTATTCATTATCTGATTTGCAGAGGTATGAGTATTTGGTTGGTTTGATTCTGTTAGTTCTTTCTCTTAGGTTGTATGTGGATGTATTTTCTGCTGGAGGAATATTTTTGGGAGCAGGTGGCTCTAATTCTATGTCTTGAGAGTCATCAAAAGATACAAAGGAATTGTCAGTAGTGTCTGCAGAAACAGAGCCAGAGGAACTTGGGAGAAGTCCCCCATTCAGCTTGCAGGTGGCTTTTGGAGAATTGGGTTCTTCAATCATATTGGAAAGGGTAGGAGTCCAGTCTGGAACATCCTGTTTGGATTTGGTATGAGAAGAAAAATCAAGAAATTTGACGTGTTTGGAAGAGATAATATGATTGTCTTCAGTGAGAATTTGATAGGAGTGGAGTTCCTTGTTGTAGCCAATAAGTATTCCTGAGATACCTTTGGGATCAAGTTTAGTTAGAGAAGAAGAAGGGGATGAGAGAAAAAGAGAGTTAATTCATAGGGGTTTGAAGAAGCTCAAAGGTAGAGTCTGTTTTTTGAAATTTTCAAAGGGTGATTTCTTGCTTTTATGTGAGGGAAACTAGTTAAGAATAAGGTTTCCAGCCTTTAAAACTTCATTCCAGAGGGATCCTTTGATGCCAGAGTCAATGAGAATGGTTCAAAGACAGTCCATGATGGTTCTGTTAAAGTGTTTGGCTAGCCCATTTTGTTCTGGCATGTATGGATCTGAGGTTCTTGTTCTGATGGCATTGTTCTCACAGAAGGGTCTGAGATTCTTATTGAAAAATTCAGTTCCTCTATTGTAGTGTAGGATGGAAGGGAAGTAGCCAAAGCATTTACTTTTGAGCTCAATGGTACTTTTTAGGATATCAGGAATATATCTATTGGAGATCCAGGGGATGGCAGCAAAGTACCTGGTGTTGCTATCCACAACGGTAAGAATGTATCTGTGACCTCGAGTAGAGGGGGGATGAATAGTGTTAAAATGCGGATGCACTCAGGTAATGTGCATAGGAGTGTGTAATCCAAATGGGATGCTAAAATGGGCCTCCACGGCCCATTGGACATCACGTGGGCTACGTGGGCCTATGTGGGTGTTATTGGTTTTGGGCATTTGGGCGCCAAAACACGTTTTTATGGTCTTTTGGGAAACAGGCCCTCACAGGCCCGCCAGGGTGGATGGGCCACCCAAGCCAGATGGGCTTATTTGGGCATAAAAGGGACCAAGCTTTATTATGGACATACTTGGCCAGACGGGCTGGCCCGCCAAAGTATGTAATTCTCACAATTTGGGCTTGGGGCGGCCCATTGGGGCCGCCGCCCGCTCGGGGCCGCCTGTGTTCCTTGGTACGGCCCACGTGGGGCCCAACGACCCACGCGGGGCTGTCGCACGGCCAAGGGATGCCTTGCGGGCCCGGCTGGTTGCGCCGCGGAGCCAGGGCTTGCGGCCCCAGCTTGCTCCCCCTCCCCTTGCTTGCCGTCACAAGGGGGATGGGGGCAAGCTGGCTGGGTTGAACCAGCCAGCCACAGACCATGACAGTGCGGTTGGTCAGGGCAGGGGGGACCTGACCACGCCCTTGACCAAGGAGGTGGCGGTGCCGGTGGCAAGCTTAGCAACCGGCAGGTGGGGGGGAATTCATCACCCCTCCACCATCGAGCGGTTGAGGAAACTGAGCAAAGGGGCACTCTCCCCCCCCCTTTACCAAGGGGGAGGAGCAATGGGCCTGGGGGGACCTGATCACCTCCCAGGCCAACCTTCTTGACAATGCCCTGGGGGTATTGACCCCCAGGGCCCCTGGTGAGGGGATTTGATTGCCCCCACCAGGGATTTGAGAGAAAGAGGGGGGGGGGGGGGACAGCATGTCCGCTGGTCACACCCCCCCATGCAAGTCTGAGACCAGACCCAGGTGTGCCCTGGGTCCCACCTGGCCCATTTGAGGGGCCAGGGGCTGGCTACATGAGGCAACCAGCCCGTAAACAAGGTAATGAGGTCATCATGGCTGGTTGTAACAGACAAAAAGCCAAGGGGATTGAAAAGTTAAGGGGCTGGTTCAGCCCCATTGAGGTGGAAACACCAGAAATAACCAGAATAGGCTGGTTGTAAGGGTACAGGGACTGATGCCATGTGGGCTGATGTAGTCCAAACCAAGTAACAAGGCCAGTAGAGCCTGTAGAGCTCTTTTGTGGCGGAAAACTTGCCTTTTGGCTTGTTGTATCATGGGCTCACAAGAGGCAATCTTTTGTACTTAAGGAGCTTGTCTCCCTGCTGTTTTCCATCAATTAATTCATCATTCCAATCAAATTCATCCAACATGTTGCCCCATTGTGAGAGCCCCATTAGCCAATATTGACACCCAGTTTCCAGCATTTCGTTTGCTTTAAATACTGCTCATTTGCCTAAGCTAATTGCTGGCCATAATTCTAACACATTATCAGTACCATCATCATCATTATTTCCAAGCAAGATAGACCCTTATACCTTACTTTGGACAACCTCAAGGACCTCAAGTTTTCCCAAAAGATTTCTTATATCCCAGAGTCCAGCTCCACCAAGATAGTTTTGAATATTCAGAACTATAATGCTTGGGCTGTCCTTATGGAAAGTGAGTTGGATAACATCTGTTGTGGGGATATTATGAAAGGAGATGATACTTTGATCAGTTCAGAGGTGGAGAAGAAGGCCTATCATCTTATTCTTAGACACTTGGATGATCATCATGTAACATGGGTTGCTGATACTCTGTTGGAGGAACAGAAGAGGAAGGGGAGTGTTTTATGGAAAATGCTCAAGTCAAAGTATGCTGGTGACTCTGTTCATCAAAAGGGGATTGCTTTCAATAGATTGTTTAAGTTGAAATTTGGCAATTGTAAACAATTTGTGGGGGAAGCTAGATCTAGTATTGCTAAGTTCAAGTCATCTGGGCTGAACATGGATCCTGAGTGTTTTTCACTCTTAATTCTTCAAAAGCTGCCAAAAGAATATGAGTCCTTGGTCAGGATCATATCTCAGTTGGATCCCCTTCCAGGAGAAGAGGATGTGCTTAGAAGGATTAAAAAGGATGATCTTCAATTCAAGATGAAGGAGAGCACAGGAACTGCTCTGGTGGGCAAGACAGGAAAATCTGGGAAGAAGGCAAAGGCCAAAAAGGATTTATCAAAGGTCTTGTGTTATAATTGTCAGAAGAAGGGGAACTATGCAAAGGATTGCAAGGAGGCCAAGAAGAGGAAGAAATCCAAGGAGAGTGAAAAGGAAGACAAAGAGGTCAACCTTGCCATGGAAAATGTTGCTATGGTGGCAGTGGATGTTTCAATGGAACAAGCTGTTGTGGAACAAGTCCCCAACAAGAAGGCTAAAATCAAAGAGGATCAAGAGATGGACTTGATTGATTATGAATTATGTAATCTTAACCTTGAAAATGAGAACTTATCAGTGGCTGATAATTCTTCATTCCTTACAGGAGGATTGTTGAAGGAGGATGTTCTTGTTTTGATTGATTCTGGTTGTACAGACCACATGTTTTTTGAGCCAAATTTGTTTTCAAATATTAGAGATTTTGATGGTGTTGTAAATATTGGCAAAAAAGGAAGAACAATCCAGATTAAGGGGATTGGAAAAGTTATTCTTGCAAATCACATGGGTTTCAAAATAATTTTTGAGAAAGTGTTCTATGTACCAGATTTGCCTTATAACCTTGTGTCTCTTGCAGTGCTCTGGAAAAAGGGTTTTCCAGATTTGTTATCTTAAAGAAGATAAGTTTGTTATTGATTTGAATGGGAGAACTATCCTGAGTGGACAAGTTCGGAATAAGTTTCTCTGTGCTGACTTGTTCAAGATTTCAGCTCTGAGCACTGTTGCTCACAATAGAAGTGGCCATAAGGTAAAGGACAGCAACTGTGAGAGTTGCACCTTAGGGGCCAAGACCAGGAATGTGTTCTCAAAGAGTAGAGACCACACAGAAGTTCCTAGAGAGGAATTCTCCATTGATTTGGCAGGGCCATTTTCACCAGTGTCTCTTGGAGGGGAAAGATAATTCATCAATTTGGTTGATACAGCAACTAATTTTGTTTGGGTAAAACCAATAAGATCAAAGGATCAAACCACAGAGGAGGTTTCAGTAATCTTCAAAGTCTGGAAACAGAATGGTTTGATGAGGGAGATCAAGAGGGTTATTCATGATGGAGGGGGTGAGTTTGTGAGTAAAGATTTTGAGAAACTATTGAATGATTATGGTATCACTCATATAGTTACTACTGCTAGTACTCCACAAAACAATGGAATAGTTGAGAGGATGAATAGGACTTTATTGGACAAAGTCAGAACTATTATGGCTCAATCTGGTCTAGCAAAGGTTTTATGGGCTGAGTTGGTGTGCACAGTGTGTCTGTTGCACAATATTGTAAGTGTTAATGGGAAGTGTCCTTATTATTGGTTTTGGAAGTTGTACCACAAAAAATCACACCTAAGAACAATTGGTTGCTTGGTGTATTATAGTGTCCACCATAATGAGATGGTTGGAAAGTTAGATCCTAGAGCCAGAACAGGGGCACTTGTGGGCTATGACTTAATAAGTGAATCATACAGGATTTATTGTCCAGAGACAAGAAAGGTTATCCATAGTAGGGATGTAAAATTTGAAGAAAGTACCTTCCCACTCAAAAGGGGTGAACCTAGTGCTGTTCAGGAATCACAGCAGGATAGGGAATTGGAGCCTATTTCCCCAGCAGAGGCTGGAGATAATATCATTAGTGATGATATTGAGGTGGCAGATGTGCCACAGGAGGGTTCAGTACCCACTTCAGGGGAGTCTGCGGAATCAGAACCTGATGAGCCTCCACCTCCAGTTAGAAGGAGTGGCAGGATGAGAATGCCTGTTGATAGGTATGGGGAATGGAATTCCCATTATGCTTCTGTGGAATATGAGGAAGATACACTTCAGGAACAGTGTATGCTTAATGAGATTCTACAGTTGAGTTCAGAAATGGGTAGTAGAGTTAACCCAAATAGCTTTGGCCAAGCTATGAATTCTGATGAGAGAGCCAATTGGAATACAGCTATTTTTGAGGAATTTGATTCTCTATAGAATAATAGTGTGTTTGAAGTGGTTAAGCGGGATTCAGTTCCAAAAGGAAAGACCATTGTTGGGTATAGATTAGTTTTAACAAAGAAGTTTGGTACTAATGGAGTTTTGAAGAGGTTCAAGGCTAGATGCGTTGCACAGGACTTCAAACAGAGAGAGGGTATTGATTACCAAGAAACTTTCTCGCCAACTGGAAGGCTGTCCACCTTCAGGTACATCATTGCTTTGGTAGTGGAGTTGGGTGAAGAAATCAGACAGGCTGATTTTGTGACTGCATACTTGAATGCAAAACTTGGAGAGGAAGAGACTGTTTATATGCCAATTCCTGATGGTTTCAAGGAATGGCTGGTTGAGACCAAGCCAGAAACTATGAAGAAATTCTTTGTGAGAAGTTTCCTCTCAGCAGATAAAGGGGAGTATGTACTCAAGCTGTGTACATCCCTGTATGGATTGAAGCAAGCAGCTAGGTTGTGGTATAATACTATGAGCATGAAACTGATAGAGATTGGTTTCAAAACAAGTTTTGCTGACCCTTGTCTCTTAGTGAGAAAGGATGAAATTTTGTTTTTATGGGTCAATGACATTATAATTATTGGGCATGATAAGGAGAGAGTCATGGAGACACTCAAAAAGGAGTTCAAGATAAAAGATCTTGGTCTGGCACAGCAGGTGCTGGGAATGAAAGTTAGTAAGAGCCAGAATGGGATCAGGTTGGATCAGAACCATTATGTGTCAGCTCTACTTAAGCATTATGGCTTAGAAGATGCAAAGGAGTTTGGTACTCCAATGCAGTCTAACATTTGGTTAGAAAAGTCTACAGATGAAGAGCATCTAGAGTTTGTTCAATCCGGAAATGATTATAGATCAGCTATTGGATGTTTTAATTATTTGGGGAAGTGTACAAGGCCAGATATTACTTATGCAATTGGGATTTTGTCACAACACTTAGAGAAACCATGCATCAGGCATTGGTCAGCGTTTAAGAGAGTTATGAGGTATCTTAAAGGAACAAGCAGTCTGGGACTGCAGTTTTCAAAGTCATCAAACTTTGACTAGGTTGGGAGTTCTGATGCAAGTTGGGCAGATGGTAACACTAGGGAATCAACAAGTGGTTTTGTATTCTTCTTAGGAAAGAATCTAGTGTCTTGGATGTCTAAAAAGGTGTCAGCAATAAGTCTTTTGTCAACAGAAGCAGAGTACATAGCATACTTGTCAGCTTCACAGGAAGAAAAATGGTTGAGAAAGGTCTTAGAGGATACTCATAAACCGCAAGGGTTTGCGTTGTTGTATTCTGATAACCAGAGTGCCATTGTGTTGGCAGAAAATCAAGTGTTCCATTCTAGAAGGAAACATATTGATGTTCATTATAACTATATACGGGATGCAATTAACTGCAAAGAGATAGTGTTATGGTACATGCCTACTGGGGCAATGATTGCGGATATCTTAACTAAGGCATTAGATAGGAACAAACATGAAGGTTTTGTGTCTAGTATGCGTATGGCATCCCTTTTGGATTAAGGGGGTGTGTTAAAATGCGGATGCACTCAGGTAATGTGCATAGGAGTGTGTAATCCCAATGGGATGCAAAAATGAGCCTCCGCGGCCCATTGGACATCACGTGGGCCACATGGGCCTATCTGGGTGTTATTGGTTTTGGGAATTTGGGTGCCAAAACACGTTTTTATGGTATTTTGGGACACAGGCCCTCACGGGCCCACCAGGGTGGATGGGCCACCCAAGCCAGATGGGCTTATTTGGGCATAAAAGGGCCCAAGCTTTATTATGGACATACTTGGCCAGACGGGCTGGCCTGCAAAAGTGTGTAATTCTCAAGATTTGGGCTTGGGGCCGCCGCCCGTGTCGCGGCCCGCGTTGCGGCCCGTTTAGGGCCGCCTGTGCTCCTTGGTACGGCCCACGTGGGGCCCAACGGCCCGCGCGGGGCTTTCGCGTGGCCGAGGGATCCCGCCCGGTGGGATGCTGCGCAGGCCCAGCTGGTTGCCCCCGGCAACCAGCGCCGCGGAGCCGGGGCTTGCGGCCCCGGCTTGCTCCCCCTCCCCTCGCTTGCCTTTTCAAGGGGGATGGGGGCGAGCTGGCTGGGTTGAACCAGCCAACAACCAACCGCAACAGTGCGGTGTGGAAACTTAAGAAGGGTCACCTTTGCAAGTTGTCCTGAGTTCCGGAAGTTATTGGTCTAGCGTCTGTAAGATGATTGGGCACAATGAGTTTTAAGAAGGGAGAGTGATGATATGATGAAATTCCTTCCTCATCTTCCTTTTTCCTTCCTTCTCCTCCCGTAAGGTGATGATGATCCTCCCCAACCTGGAGTTGAGGGTGAGGTCTTGAGTCCTCCCCCTCAACCCTAGCCTAAGTACAACCACAAACAACAAGAAAGAGTGATGAAATACAACCCTAAGCCGCAGAACCCTAGCCCAACCCTATCCCTCCATCCCTCGCCATTACCCGCGCCCTTTGGTGTTAACGTAGCCCGGTTTGTCCTTCTCATGGCGCCGCCCTCCGCCGCGCCCTACTTGGAGCCCCCTTGTTTCTGTCCGCGCCGTCTGCGGATCCCGCGATCCGCGGGTCGGCCCACGCTAATGCCCGCGCGGGCCTCCCCAGCGTGTATAGCCCATGATTGCCCCGCCCTTGCCTTCCGGACTAGCCACCCGCGGGCTTGGTCGGGCCGGCTCCATCACTTGGTCCGCTTCTCCTGGGCGGGTCGCGGCCTGGCGCCGCCAAAGGTAGGCCCAACCCATACCTGGTGCTGAGCCCCGCAGCCCCTACTGCTGAGCCTGCAGCGGCTGCTGCTGAGCCTGCAGCAGGCACTGCTGAGACCGCGCGCAGGCCAGATGCTGAGCCCAACCTACCCAACTGCTGAGCGCGCAGCCCGCGACGCAGCTCTTGATCCGGGGTTATAAATACGACACCACAGCGGTCGGTCAGGGAAGGGGGGACCTGACCACCCCCTGGCCCAAGGAGGTGGCGGCGCCAGTCGCAAGCTTAGCAACTGGCAGGTGGGGGGGAATTCATCACCCCTCCACCATTGAGCAGTTGAGGCAACCAAGCAAAGGGGCGCTCTCCCCCCCCCTTTACCAAGGGGGAGGAGCAATGGGCCTGGGGGGACCTGATCACCTCCCAGGCCAACATTCTTGACAATGCCCTGGGGGTATCAACCCCCAGGGCCCCTGGTGAGGGGATTTGACCGCCCCCACCAGGGATTTGAGAGAAAGAGGGGGGGACAGCATGTCTGCTGGTCACATTCCCCCCATGTGAGTCTGAGACCGGACCCAGGTGTGCCCTGGGTCCCACCTGGCCCATTTGAGGGGCCAGGGGCTGGCTGCATGAGGCAACCAGCCCGTAAACAAGGTAATTAGGTCATCATGGCTGGTTGTAACAGAAAACCAGCCAAGGGGATTGAAAATTTAAGGGGCTGGTTCAGCCCCATTGAGGTGGAAACACCAGAAATAACCAGAATAGGCTGGTTGTAAGGGTACAGGGACTGATGCCATGTGGGCTGATGTAGTCCAAACCAAGTAACAAGGCCAGTAGAGCCTGTAGATCTCTTTTGGGGCGGAAAATTTGCCTTTTGGCTTGTTTTATCATGGGCTCACAAGAGGCCAATTGTTTGTACTTAAGGAGCTCTTCTCCCTGCTGTTTTCCATCCATTCATTCATCATTCCAATCAAATTCATCCAACATGTTGCCCCATTGTGAGATCCCCATTAGCCAATATTGACACCCAGTGTCCAGCATTTCTTTTGCTTTAAATACTGCTCATTTGCCTAAGCTAATTGCTGGCCATAATTCTAACAAATAGGTCCCATCAGATCAGGATGGAGTTCTTGGAAGGTTTGGTAAGCAGCTGAGTGTTTATTGCTGAAGGATCCTCTGGTAACTTTTCCAAGGGAACAAGATTTACATTTGGAGTCTAGTTTGATAGGAATATTGAGTTTATTTCTAATTTAAATATAGCTGGCATTACCAAGAGCTTTGTATATGTACTCGCTATTGGAAAGATGGCATTCAAGTTTTAGTTTTGGGAGTTGAATGATGGGGATGTTTTTTAGGTACCTCCCTTCTAGAAAAATAAGATTATCTTTAAGTATTTTGAAAGAGTTCTTCTCAAAGGAGAAATTGTAACCATCTAATAGGAGACATCTGACAGACAGTAGATTGGCAGAAAGATTGGGAACAATAAATGCATTTTTAAGAGCAAGACATCCTTCATTTCCTTTTATGTTGACCATTCCAGTTCAAGTGATATCCAGGGTTTCTTTGGATGATCCAGCTTTGACAATGCCTATTTCTTTATATTCAATGTTCACAAAGGCATTAGGATCACACAACATGTGAGAAGGTGATCTGGAGTAGAGAACAATATTTTTCTTGTGAAGGGAGTTGATTTTTGAGAAGAAAAGACTGACAGCAACAACCTGATTGTCTGTGTTCTTTCTTTTAAGGTCTTCTTTTCAAATATTGTGATGGAGTGCCCAACAGTTTGACGGGGAATGGTAGGAATTTGAGTTGTGTTTGCCTCCGCTGCATTTGTGAACAGGCATCCTTTTCCTTTGGGTTTGAAGAGCTGTAAGAGTGACCTTATTCTCTTCCTTGTTTATAAGGTTGTTGGCAAATATTTGTAGGTGTTCAAGTACCAATTCAGGGGTGATTTCTACCCCCGCATGAGTGATCTGTTGCTTAACAATCTTGAGAGAACTGGGAAGTTGGTGAAGAAGCATATAAGCGATTATATCTCTGGGCAGGACAATACCAACCTTGTGGAGACTTCTGATGGCAATCTTGGCCAAGGTAATGAAGTTTGGAATGTTGTTGAGATAAAAATTGAGATCTTGGAGGTTAGTGAAGACAAATCTTGGTTGGCAGACTCTGATTAAGCAAAGTGTTGCATGATGGCCTTCCATATGAGCTTTGCATTTTTCTTGTTTTTGAAGGTGATAACATTAGCATGTACTGATAGATCAAGTTTGGAGTTGAGGATAGATCAAATGTAAATCTCATCTTTGAAGGAGAGGGGAAGGTTTTCTGAGCAGAGAGTTGCACAAGTTCCTTTAATTTCTAGAATATTTTTGACCCAATCTCTCCACATTGAAAAGTTTTCCATGGTAAGCATGGGAATAGATTCCATGGCAGTTTTTAGGATTGTTTGGAGAAGGGGATTGTTTGACTGGAAATCATATTGGTTCATTTTTGTTGGCGTAGGTTCAATAGTTCAATCCAATTGGTAATTTGACTGTTAATTGTGAAGAAAAATTTAAGATTTCTTTAGAGGTAAAACCAAGATGATATGACAGTCTTAAGATCAGGGACAATAAGGTATGAGTAATGAGTTAGACTAGAAGGATACAAGATTAGGATTACATCTAACTTTATCTCCTCTGGAGAACAAAGGGCAAAGTCAGTCAATGAGAAAATCAAAGGAGAAAAAGGAAAGAAATGAACAAGGGGAGGATCAAAATAAAAAGGATTTGACTTCATACCAAATAACCAAAAGATGCGCATGGTCAATCACAAGAGGGAGTATATGAAAGTGAAGCTCTTGAGGAATTGAAGGGGAAGGATGATGAGGAGAAGTTTTGGTCTGATGGTCAGGTTAGGTAAGGTTGAGTTAATTGAGGGGTGAAAGATTGATGAGAGAAGAAAAGAAAAGAGGAGGAAGAGGAGTGAGTTGAAGAGATTGAAGAGGCAGGAAGGAATATGGATGTTGCAGATTGGTGACATGTTTCAAGAGAACCCAATTTCCAACACTATGTTGCGTTGGGTGCAAGTTACTTGCCAAAAACAGGTGGCAGTAGCTATTGTGTTAGGAGTTTATGTGCAGAAACACCAATTTCTCCCATGATTCTGATCAGGTTTCACGCATTTGAGAAAAATTGCCCGTTTGAATCACTTGCTCAATTTCCTTCATGAGAGGATTTGTTTTGAACATGAAAAAAACTGACTTGAAATCTTGTAATCAAGCATGATGGCCCATAGGAGGGTCTATCAAACTTAGCAAGCCCACCATGAAAAGAAAGGGAGTTTCACCCAGATTTGCTGTTTCAAAACTGGAATGGAAAGATAAAAAAAAACCTAATTAATTCACATGAGATGTGCTAGAGTTACCCACATATTTAGAGTCTATCAGAATTAGAAAATCTGTCATTTTTTATGGTGACTTTCATCCAAAATTTGGCATTTCAAATCCACCATTGATAAATCAAGAAACCCACTTATTTCACAAGAGGGGCACCAGAGTTAAAGAAACCCACTTATTTGACAAGAGGGGCACCAGAGTTACCCAAAAATATGGTGTGTAAAGAAAACCTAAGGGCCAATCAAATTTTGACTTGGCCTGTGGCAAGTGGGGCTTGGATTGGCACCAAGAGCACTTGGTCAGGCTTGGCTTTCCAGGATCAAGGCTTGGAACCCAACCAAGCTCCTCTGGAGATCAATCAAAGTTAGTTGCACTCAACCAACCAGGTCCCACTCTCCTCCACTCCCCCTCAACATCAAATTTCTCCACAGTGCCTTTTTCAATATAATTTCTTTTTTTATTTACTATTTATTATCTTTTTGTGATTAACATAGTGTTTGGGGGGGGGGTGTTGATTGAGATGGTCCACAAAACAACTAACATGACTAATCCAGTTGTGCTTGAGCTTGAAGCGAGCAAGGTCAAAGCTTGAGATCTTTCACATAGACTGGAAGAGTTAGATTTCTGGGACATGTAAAACAAGCAGATCCTCAAGTAGCATGAGAAACTTTATCAAAAAAAAATCCACAACAAGCCACTTACTCATAAAGACAAAAAAAATGGAATCATCCAGCCAGAAGTCTACAACCTGCTCCACAAAAATGCAATAGATAAATGAATGACCAAGAAAGCAGTGGCTGCAAAGTTTGGTGCATTGTGTTTCCAGGTTCATTGAATCATCAAAAGATGATCCAACTCACATCAAAATCAAGAAAAAAAGACCCAAAAACTTACAATGAATCATTAAGCAACTTGCTGATGTTTATCAATCAGAAATTAACTTCAAATCTCAAGGAAATGGTTGAGTTATTCATGAACAAGCATGAAATTCAAGTCACAAACCCAGCGATCAGAAACCTTTGCAGGATACTGATATTTTCTCAAAGAAGGTGACTAATATACCTTCCTCATGCACTCAATGAAACCTTCTGGAGCAGAAAGCTATTTTTTTCTGGTAGTGAAAGAATTTTTATAAAGTGGAAGATTGGGTTTGAAATACAATCAAGCAGAAGAAATTGTGATTCTGCCTCAGGTGTGTTTTTTTTCTTATTAACTTGGTCTTTTAATTTCATTAGAGGTAATTATTCTTTTGATTTTTTGATTCATCAGGCATAAGTCCTGTTTTGAGAATAGTGCAAAGAGTCAAGGAGGTAACCTTGATACTTGCCCTTTCAGAAGAGGGATTTATCCACCACAAGCTCCTCAGTATGAAAATTAAAAAGGAATATGGGTGTTTTGTAATGATCTATACCTTTTTCTCTTGTCATTTGCATCATGGGTTTCTTTGGACTGAGTTTTTATCATGGATAGCATCCCTACCCATTTTGGCAACTAAGTTGAATGACTTGAATTTAATTTGAGCAAGTCAAATTCAATTTAAACTTAATTTCTCCCACCATACTGCCCTTTCCTCAACATTTCCGCTCAATGAAACTGCATTTCCTAAGGAAAGACACAAAAAGTCAAGTGGAGCTTGTTCAGGAAATTCACACAGGGGTCAATGACACCATAATGAAAAGTAAAGAGTGAAAAAAATTCTCCCATGAATTTTTTTATCAACATTGCCTAGAGATGGAGCTTATTACAGGCTGTCTCTTGACAGATCCTTGATTTATTTTTTATGTTTTATATTTTATTTTTTTATTTTATATTTTCTATTTTCTATTTTTTATTTTTTATTTTTTATTTTTTATTTTTTATTTTTTATTTTTTATTTTTTATTTTTTATTTTTTATTTTTTATTTTTTATTTTTTATTTTTTATTTTTTATTTTTTATTTTTTATTTTTTATTTTTTATTTTTTATTTTTTATTTTTTATTTTTTATTTTTTATTTTTTATTCTTTATTCTTTATTCTTTATTTTTTATTTTTTATTTTTTATTTTTTATTTTTTATTTTTTATTTTTTATTTTTTATTTTTTATTTTTTATTTTTTATTTTTTATTTTTTATTTTTTATTTTTTATTTTTTATTTTTTATTGTTTAAAATTTGACGCTGCAGCCCTGTAGCTAGGTTTCTAAAACCCTTATAAAAAATATTTTGTAATTTTGAAAGCATTGGACACCTTTAACAATTCATTCAAAGAACCCAAAAAAAATCAAATTGATCATTCCATTGGTGAATCCTTTTCTTTGCCTTTTCAATTACTTTGTTTTGGTGATTCTACCTCTAAAAAAGCTACAAGAGAAAATCAAGAGATTTTTTAAATTTCTTTGGAATTTTTTGGATGTATCCTTGGCCTCCAAAAATTAATTCCAACGTCAAAAAACTTCAAAATAATAAATCATTTGAATGTGTTTTTTCACATCTGGCACAGTCAAAATAATTTTTTTTGCATCTTTGAGTGATTTTCTAAATTTCTGTAAAAGAAAATTGAGGGAAACTTTGGTTCCAGTTGTGGAAGAAATAAAATTGAGATGCATTGGTAATTTTGAAGTTTTTTAATTCTGGATTCAATTCTTAGAGGCCAAGAATACATCTGAAAAATACCAATGAATCTACAAATATTTTTGATTGTTTTTATTAATTTTTTCAAGCTTGAATCCCCCCCAAAAAAAATTGAAGTTGCACAAAAAGGATCAAAAAATGCAATGAGGAATGTGATTGTTTTAGATCTTTAGAATGAATTATTTGAGGTGTAAGAATACATCCGCAAAAGTCATAATAAATGATACAAAGCTATGTAAATGTTTTATCAAACTTTTAAGAGCTTAATTCACCCTAAAAGATTATTTGAAAATCCAAAGAAAATAATCCAAAAGTACAATGTGAAATTTTATTTTTATTTTTTTGAATTTTGATTTTGAATGAATTACTTATGGTTTAATATTAGTGTGTATCAGAGTTAAGCAAACCCGTCATTTTTTAAAGGAGGGTTTCAACCCAAATCCGCCATTCCAAAACCACCATTAAAAATAAAAAAAATCTGCTTATTTTAATGATAAGAAATGTCATAGTTACCTGGAAATACATGGGGTTTTTCAAATGAAGTATTTAAAAGCTTTCACCACCTCAACCACACATCATTCTGCATCTTCACCCCTGGTTTCAACCTCTGACCTCATTGGAAAAATTCTACCTCCAACCTCATCCAAAAAAATTGATTCATTGCTCTCATCAATTCATCACTCTAACCCTTTCATTGCTGTCCTCATTGCTTTATCACTCTCATCACTTTATCATTTCATCACATCCTTACTCTCATCCTTCATCCCTTCATACCTCTCACTCTTTTCATGTGGCCCCTCAGGAAACCTCCCCCCACAAGTCCACGCATCAATCCAATAGACCAAAGCAAAAATTATCAAGGAAGTATAAATCAAGCAATCCTCCCCCATTGGCTTCCAAAGGCTCAAGTCAGCTCAAGAGAGCTGATCACATTATTCTGGTAAACTGGCTCCAAATTCCCTCAAACTATGACGCTTGCTTTGGATCCAACAACAAAACACAAGTTGGCCAACTTCTATCCTCTGAGCTTAATGGTGGTCTCCTGATGGCCAATGAACTGAAGAATAAAACAAAATTTAGGCTGGATTTTTCATCCAAACAGATGCGGGAGAAATTCAAGAACTATCAAGCCAAGTACAAAAATGCCCACTCAATGTCAATCTACACTGGCTTTGGAATCAAAAACTTGGATAAAGCCAAGGGAATCGCTTTGGTGGTTGATAAGTTGGACTAAATTTTTCCTTTTCATATCAAAATGGATGAAGTCTTTGGAAAGAAGGCCAACACCACCCCTCTAGCTGCTTTTGATTCCCAAAAGTCCAATTCAGTAGATGCTGAAGACTTGGCTGTGGATGCTCAGCCTAAAAATGATGATACCAACAAAACCTGTGAGTGGCCCCAATCCAATTTTGAGAAGGATATTCCAAAAGAACCAGCTCCAATAATGTCTACATCAGCATTGATAAATGATTCAAACCCTTCCTTGGACCCCTTACTTCCTCCTTTGGATTGCTCTTTTTCTGGGGTGGAAGAACTTCACAAATTGGCCAATGAGGAGAAAGTTATTCCACTATCTCCATTACAATCAACATCTGTTCAAGTAAGGAAGCAAGTTATTTTCTTTTCTGTCTGGTTAATCCTGACTGATTTTGAATTGGAAAAAAACAGCAACATCCATTTCTGAATGGCCAAAACCTCAATCCAATGGGGCCTCCAACATTGCCTTAAAATTAGAGTGATGATGTTCCCACACAAACCTCCTCTGCTAAGGGAAAGCGAAAGGCCTCAAATTCCATCAAAATAAAACCCAATAGCCATCAAAAGAGGAGAAACACTTCCAATTTTTCTGGCTTTTAAGTATCACTGAGAAGCAAGATTCAAGTAAGTGAATTGATTGAATCTCTTTGCTTTCAAGATAAATCTCATTCCTATTCCCCTCCAAAAAACAGGAAGATCACAAATTAAATCTGAAAAAATTCAATTTGAAAAGGAGAAGTGGCATTTTAAACTGGGTATTGATTTTAAAAATCAGAAAGCAAAGAGTTTGGCTAATCAACCAAAATTGGATGCCAAGTGGAAATTGAAACAGGCAGATCAGCATTTTCAAAAAGAGTAAAAGGAGAAGTATCAAAAAAAGAGAGACTGAAAACGGAGAGGGAGAAACTAGCAATGGAAAAAAAGATAGGTTATCAGTAGCCATGGCTTTTATTGGTAGCAGTAGGACAGTGGAAGAAATACAGGAAATTAATTGATTGCTTGGCTTGTAAAATATTTGCTTTGATAAAAAATTTAAAAAGAAAACTAAAAAAATTATTTTCAAATACATCAATTTTTGAGCCTATTTTTGACCCCACCATAAAAAAAATAATTTTTATTTTTATTTACATTTTTTGTTCTAGAGTATATTTTACCACTTTTCATCTCTTTGCAAGTTTTCAGAGTAGTCTTCTTAATTTCCATGGAAATGTCCATCCTTGTATGGGTGGCATTTTCTGCAGAAGGAAAGTGGAATTCTTGTACTTGTTGGCTACCCAAATCATTTTAAACACATCTTTTTATTTGAAATCAATACCAAAACCTAATTCAGGAAAAAAAATTGGCCATCAGATATTTGGTATTCTTCCTTGTTGTAAATGATTTTTCCATTAGATTTTTTGGTTGGAACTTTCACGCTTCAATGTTAAGGGTTTTTGTCATCTCCCCTTCAACATATCCTTTTCCTCAGTACCATCTACCTCAGTCCATAAAGCATGACACAAATAAAGCACAAAATCAATGGTGCCTTCCGCTTACTGCCTCTGGCTTGCATAAAAACCTTCCAATCTTGGTAACTGACTCAGTATATACTTGCAAATCTGGCAGTTAACTCAAATACTGGTTGACCATCCATTCAAGCTTTGATCTTCTACGCTCAGAATTCCATCCTTGGTCACGCACTCACACTAGTTTGCACTCATGATAGCCACACCAAATGTATAGTTTTAAAATATACTTGTCCCTCACCCTGCATAAGCTGAATCTTCACATTTTCTTCTTTCCTGTATCATCTATTAGGTCCTTGTACAATCATATTATATTGTCTCCCACCTATTATAAAAACTTTTACACAACTTTAATGTTATTTGATGTTCCCATTCCATTCCTGTCATTCATTGCCTCACCACTCTCTAGCTGTTGTTGACCCTCCATTGGGTTGTATCTAGTCACCCTCAGATTACCTTATAAAGGCTCCATTGCCTGCCTGAAGATTGTCTCCTCAGTTAGTTAATTTCATACCTTCTCACATTTTCTAAATCCATTCATCACATTGGGATTGGATTTAGTTAATTTTCATTGGAACACTTCCTGCCTCTTGCTGTTTGTTGAGCCTCCAAATCCCAAGTTTGCAATTTGCAGTTAGCCTTGCCACATTTCATTTTCCCTTGCACTCAGCCGTTCCATTTGCCCTCACAATCATCTAAGATTGCCCTATAGTATATGGGCTGGTTGTGTGACAGTAAATTAAATAACTAAACTCCTCTATTGTAGTTTCCCAACCTATAATTGATTCTTGTTTTATGATTTGATTTACTCACTAAACCGGGAACACTTCCCTCACCCCTTATAATGATGATATTGATTGGGCAGGGAGACCCAGTGGTTCACTGGATTGACAGAATTTAGATCCTGTTCCTCCTTCCAAATCTCCTTTGGTTGAACCTCTTGATGATCCCCTTGCTCCTCAACTGGAAGCTCCGGTGGATCCTCTCAAAGAAATGGAAGATTCCAAACATTCCTCCAATGAAACCTTGACTTGTGGTAGATCAAGGGTTTGCACTAGTGCTCCCAAGACCAAAGCCTCAAACTCGCTCTCAACCTTGATCCAGGATCTCAATCAAAATGCCTCACAATCTGGACCAAGTGGCCCTATTTTCCCTACTCCAGGCATGAAGCAGCCCGATCACCTTACAGGGGAACATTAACATAAGCTTAGATCCTACCTACAGTCCTGCAAAATCATTTTCTCAAAAAATCCCAACAACTTCCCTTCCAATAGACATAAAGTTCTATATGCGTCTTCATTTCTAGGGGGAAGAGCCTTGCGGTGGTTTAAGCCCTATCCTGAAGAATTATCCAATACTAGTCCCACTTGTATCCTTAACAATTGGGAAAAGTTCAAGCAACAAATTTTTACCCTGTTCAGCAACCCCAACAAAGTGCAAAACACAAAAGAAAAACTTAATAATCTAGTTAAGAAAGATAATAGTAGAGTTTCTGTTTATATCTCCCAATTCCAAACCTTGCAGTCTCACATCCAACAGAAAAAGGCAGCAATTTAATTTCAATTTCAAAAAGTTTTACCAGGACACATAATTGAAAAGCTTGAAGTTGGGGGACAAAAGACAACCTGCCTTCAGCAGTTAATCAATTTGATTATTGAGCTTGATAATGGCTATCATGACAGAAAATTCCCTTGGAAAACAAACATGGATTGTCAAACTTGGCTCCAAAGGCAGAAAACTATTCAAAGCAAACAAAACACTCTCAACCAAAGCCAACCTCAAACTCAAACCCAAAGGGGAAAGCCGTTGCCAAAAATCTGAAATTCCAGAACAAGGAAACTGGGATGCTCCAAAGAAAGGGATGGAAAAGGAGGGAAAAGGAGGGGTTATGTATGTATTGTGGGGGAAGAAATGATGTCAATAGTGGTGCAAAGTGGCCAAAAAGCCAAAAAAATAGCTTTTAGTTTTTCTAATGCTTGCAATGAAAACTACACATTATCTAAATTGCAGCAAGTCAATCTTTGCACTTGCAATCCACTTGGTGCTCCAAGTTCAAAATTTTTCCTCTGCAATTCTGACAATACTCCTTATCATTTTTTACTCAATTCTGGTGCTAAGGTTTCTTTTATAATTTCATCTTTTGTAATTTCATCTTTTGACACTTCTGAAAAACTTACGCATTCCAAGATAGATAAGTTTCCCATCTATTTAGTAAGTAGTGCAACCAAACCATCTCATTAGGTTTCAAAAAGGCAAAATGGACCTTTGACTTTTCCAATTTCCACAACTTCAAATGGGATTTATTTTTCTTGGATATTTCTGGAATGGAAGACCACATTCTAGGCCATCACTTCCTATTTTACTGGAATTTGGATGTGAATTGGCAAGAAGGAGTAATTAACCTTCAGAGCTTGCAACCCCAGGAAACTAACCTTTCTGTCAAACAGGAATTAAAAACCCTACCTGACACTGTCATTGATTTGGATGAAAACTTTCTTCCAGGAGATTTTCAATATACTGAACTTCATTCCCAATTTCTGTCTTAAGATTTAGGAGTTATTTCTTATTTTTCTAACTTACCTCTTTCTATTTTGTTCAAAGAGAAACAGGCACCTACCAAAAGTTGTATTTTGAGATCCCTAATCCTCTTGCATTGTGCAATCACTTCAAATCCGGTGCTCAAAGATGAAAATATTGAAGATTTAGAAATAATTCGAGAGTATTCACCTTTGGTTTACCATGATTTTTCTGATGTCTTTTAAGCTTTAAAAGCAGATAAAATACCTACTTCCCGTTCTTATGATCACAGGATTGAACTTACTGGCCCACCTCTGGCACCTAGAACAGTCTACTCTCTCTCAGAGCAAGAATAAACCAAACTTCAAGAATAAATTGTGGAAAATGTATTGAAAGGATTTCTTGAACCACAAAATTTGAATACTGGATTGCCCGTCCTTTTTTTTATGAATAAATACAGTGGCCTGTGCCTTTGCATGGACAACAGGAAACTGAACCAGGTAACCCAGAAGAATGCATATCCGGTACCGCCTATGTTGCACATCCTCATTCTCTTCTATGGGGCTGCTTATTTCTCAAAGTTATACCTTCAAGGAATCTATAACCTGATTTTCATTGCAAAAGGTCATGAGTATTTTACTGCAATGAGAACACAGTTTGGCAGTTATGAGTATACAGCCATGCCTTTTGGCCTCTGTAACGCTCCTTCCACCTTTCAACATTTTGTCAATGATATTTTTTCTGACCTTGTAGAGAAATACCTTGCAGTGTATCATGAGGATAAACTTTTCTACTTGAAAACTCTTCAGAATCACATCAAAAATGTGCAAGAGGTCCTGCAGCAACTTCAAAAGAATAACCTGTTAACAAAAGCCTCTAAAGGCAAATTTCATACCCATTCCATTCAGTTTTTAGGTGTCATAGTCTGGCAGGAAGGACTATTGATTGACCCAGCCAAAAGCCAACGCATACTGGACTGGCATGCACGTTCTTCCATCAAATTTCTTCAAATTTTCCTTGGCTTCAGTAATTTTTACAGTAGTTCTATTGAGCATTATTCCAAGGAAACTGTGAATCTTACTAAACATCTTCAGAAAGACAAATATTTTTTTAAGAGATGAAGCTGCTTTGGAGTTTGAAGCTATAAAGCAAACCTTCACTACTTCTCCAATAATTGCTCATTTTAACAAGCTAGCTTGCACTATTGTGGAAACAGACTAAAGAAACTATGCAATTGCAGGAGTAATCTTGCAGTTTTCTTCCACTTCCTCTTTCTTTCATCCCGTAGCCTTTGAGTATTGAAAACTTCTCTCTGCAGAGGTTAATAATGATATTCATGGCAAGGAAGTTCTTGAAATTGTTTACTGCTTGAAAAAATGGCGCTCATAACTTTTGAGTCTCATGGAACCCTTTGAAGTTTCAACTGATCACAATTCTCTTAAACATTTCATGAGCTCAAAAGTCCTTACATGCAGACAGGCATGTTGGGCCAAATACCTCCCAAGTTCAAATTTACAATCACATAACGCCCCAGAAAACAAGCAGTATTCCCTGATGCTTTATCATGTTGGGAAAACAATTAACCAGGGGGAGGGGGGGCGGGGGGAGCACCTTTTCCAAAAAAGACCCTTAAAAATTTAGAACACTTTTCTCTAATCAGTGTGCCAAACTCAGTTCAATCATCACTCACCTTTGAGACATGGCTTTAAAACTTCAACAAGATTTACTTGACAAAATCAAGTGTATCAAAATTTGCAAGAGTGCAAAATTATTAGATAGTGACTATAGTAATGATGAAAATTACTATTTAGTTTAAAAAGATTGTATAGTAGTACCAAATAATACTTGCATTAATTTAGATATCTTCAAGTCTTGTCATGACTCTCCACTTGCTGGTAATCATTGGCAGGATAAAAACTACCAATTGATTGCACAAGACTTCTATTGGACTGGTATGAACAAGGAAGTAAAAGAAAATGTTAGTGCATTCTATGATTGCAATCATAACAAGTCCTTGAAACACCAGAAGTATGGGCTGCTCCAACCACTTCCAATCCCGCCTATTCCTTGGCATTTGTTGTGAATTGAGTTCATTTTGAAATTACTAATTTATAGTGGTTAAGATGCTATTTTGGTAGTATTAGATTGCTTCTCAAAGATGAATTTATTTCTTTGCAGTACTGTGACTGCCTCTTTGGAAGATCTAGCTAATTTATTTATAGAATATTTATTTTTGAAACAAGTTCTTCCCAATGATATAGTTAGTGATTGTGAATCTTTGTTTGTCTCTAGCTTCTGGACCTTGCTATGCCAAAATTTGATGATCACTTGGAACTTATCAATGGCTTACCACCCGGAAAAAGATGGGCAAACCAAGCAAGTTAATCAGATTCTAAAACAGTATCTTTAAATTTTTGTTGCCTATCAACAGGAAGACTGGTTGCAATGACTCCCATTAGCCAAGTTTGCCTACAAAAACTCCACTCATTCCTCAAACAAACAGTTTCCCTTCCAGAATCATTATGGTAGAAACCCAACTTTTGCTTCTATTCACACAGAATCTTCTGAATCCACTACTGGCTACCTTACTCAAATTTAATCCCTTCAATTGCAACTCCAATCAAACCTTGAATAAGCAAACCAGAACTACAAGGAGCAAGCAGACCAACTTTGCACTACAGCACCAACCTTGGCAGTAGGAGATCAGGTATGGCTTGAAACTTGCAATATTTGCAGTAATTGACCAACCCAAAAAATCTCTGAAAGAAAACTTGGCCCCTTCAAAGTTGAATCAGTCATCTCTCCCAACTCTTTTAAACTTACCTTAACTGAAAAATGGGAAGGTATACACCCGGTCTTTCATGTGCCTCTCCTAGATCCAGCTTGAGTTCTATACCAGGGAAAGACACATACCCCTCCTGAACATTTCAATTTCCAAGAGCATGGAGAGTGGAAAGTAAGCCCTATTCTTGATTCCAGGTTACGCAAAGGAAAACTTCAATAACTTGTCAAATGGACTGGCTTCCAGTCCAAAAAAGATTGCGCCTTGTGGGAACCAGCCCATCACCTTTGAAATTCTCCTGATTTTGTTTGAGATTTCCATGCAAAATACCCTTGAAAACCTTGACAATCTTAATTCCATCCCTTCCAATACCATTCCACATTTAAATCTATTCCATCTCATCCAATCCAATCACCCTTTTCATTAGATTTCCTCTTTTCATTTCCTTTTCTAAAATTTGTTTATTTTCTCTTATTGAAATTATTTGATTTTATGTTTCCAAGTAATAAAATGCTTATCTCTCTCCAAAAAAAAAATTATAATAATAAAAATAATATTATAAATTAAATAATATTGATAAAAATTATAAAACACATAAAAAATTTACAAATTTTCCTTCATTCCTTTTTCTGCCTCCTACCAATTTTCCGTTAACTGCATTATCAACAATTTAAGTTCATCCAGATCTTCATTGTTTATAATCCCCAACATCCTTTGCAAGACCAGGGCCTGCATAAATGAATGTTTCTAGAAGATCTCCTTGCACTTTGCAGTCTGAGCCCTCTTTGGTTGGGCATTCCATTCATCCTCCTCCAAGAACTCTTCATAGGATCTCCTCCTTTGAACTTTCAACAAACCTTCTCCCACATTTCCAGTTAGGCTCCTTTCATCAGTATTGACAGGCACCACGACTTGCAATTGGTTCCCTTTGCTTTGGCCTTCCATCCCATTTCATTCCACTCCATCCTTTTCCACCTTTCCTCCAATCCCTGCCTGTTTTCTTGCCTCTTTTCCTTCTCCCTCTCCATTCCATCCATTCCCTTCAGTTCCTCCCTCTTGTCATGTTTCATTTCCTCCTTCAGTTTCATTTTGCTCTTCCCTTGTCTCCTTGATTGTTGCCAAAACTTTTTCTTCACCTTGCACTTCAATTTGCACTTTGGAATTCATTTGGATTTCTTGAAGCTTGGTTGAAGGCTCAAAATATGGTGGTGGTAGTGTATCTTTGGAACCTTGGTAATACTCAGAAGGACAAAAATTATATCATATTAGTTTTTTATTTTTGCTCATTCAGTTGGTCTCTAGGCTTACTCACCTGGATTCTGTATTCCAAGGAATTCAATCTCTGGTACTGGTGGGATGTGATAGTTCACATGCGGAGCAGACCTTTTACTTTGGACTTCACTAGTGGATTCCCCTGGAGTATCAACCAATGGCTTGCTATTTAAAGGAAATGTGAAAATGACTTTTCAAAGCCAGCATTGCTCTCAATTGCCTCAGAGACCCCAGGAAGTGGTACCAGGGACACATCTTTTGTTTTGAAAAATGAAGTTTTGGAAAAAAAAAGAAGAAGATGAAAAATATTTAATCAAAAGCTTTATTCAAGCAATGAAGTACAATATTGTTTTAAGGGTATAAAGTAGTAGGTAATGACTCTGAGAATCAATGGACAAATCATCTTAACACTTGCAGGAGCTTGCAGTTTTAGCCAGGCAACTGTCACGCTTCAAGGTTAATGGTTATTGTCTTCTCCACTTCAAAATATCCTTTTCCTCAGTACCATCTACCTCAGTCCATAAAGTGTGAAAAAAATAAAGCAAAACATCAATGGTGCCTTCCGCTTACTATCTCTGGCTTGTGTAACAACCTTCCAATATTGGAAAATGACTCAGTATATACTTGTGGATCTTGCAGTTAACTGTAATACCGGTCAACCATCCATTCAAGCTTTGCTCTTCTACCCTTGGTATCATCAACCCTCAGACTTCCAATCTTGGTAAGGCACTCACACTAGTTTGCAATCATGATAGCCACACCAACTTTATAGTTTGCAAATAGACTAGTCCCTTACCCTGCATAAGCTGCATCTTCACATTTTCATTGTCCTTACATGTCCTTCTTTCCTTCCTCATGTACTACGTCTTTGTACACTCATATTCTATTGTCTCACAACTATGCTAAAACCTTGGAAACAACTGTAATTTTATTTAATTTTACCATTTTGTTCCTGTCATTCATTGCCTCAGAACTCTCTAGCTATAGTTGACCATCCATTGGGTTGTATCTAGTCACCTTCAGATTACCTTATAAAGGCTGCGTTGCCTTCCTGAAGATTGTCTCCTCAGTCAGTTTATTTCATAAATTCTCACATTTGCTAAATCCAGTCATCAAATTGGGCTTGGCTTTTGTTCCTTTCCATTGGAAAACTTCCTTCCTCTTGCTTTTTGTTGAGCCCCCAAATCTCAATTTCACACTTTGAAGTTAGCCTTGCTTCTTTGCATTGTCCCTTGAACTCAGCCTCTCCCTTTTTTCTCATAATAATCTAAGATTTCCCTATAGTATGTGGGGTGGTTGTGTGACAGGAACCAAAAGTTAAAAGGAATAGGAAGAGATGTCACATTTTTCAATGTGGGGAATATTTTAGAAGGAATTTGAAGTGAAGGTGATGTGGGGGGACAGTCAAAAGGAGTGAGCTGGGATCCAAATTCCAATGAAGAGAAAGAGGGGATATTGTTTTCCAGCACTGTTTGATGGTTGGAATTGCGCGCCAGTCTGGCTAATGTTTGAACATGTGGCCTAAACTGTTTCAGAACTTGTCTGACCTAAGGCTCAAAAGAGAAAACTCTTGAGAAGAAGATTGAATATCTGCTTTCTTCAAATACCTTCCAAATATTTCAGAAGGGTAAATCAATTTTTGCAATCCAATTTCCCACAATTTCCCACCCCAAGATCTTGAGGGACCAAAAGTGTTGAAAAACTATTTGCATTTGTGAAGGAAAATTGTGACTGAGTTGATTTCTTTCTTATCTTTCTCAGAGAGTTTATTCAAAGTGAAAAATTTGATTATTGCAACCAGAGCCTCATGATCTGATTGGTGAAGAAATGGAACTGTTTGATCTTCTGTTTGGCCTGTTCAAACTCTTCAGGGGATGGTTTTCAATGGTTTTTTCTTTTTTCAGCAGGGATTGCAGGATACAGATCCAAAGGCCATATTTTTTGCTCAGACCACAAAAACTGGTCATCAATCCCTCCTCTTCTATCTCCAAGGATATTTCAGAATATTTTTATTGAGCCCTCTTTTGCTGATAAGCCCTATTCTTCCCACCTCTATGTATGCTTATAAAATCATTTACTTCCATCTTTTTCCCTCCCATCCAAATACTTCAATTGGGGTGAGTATTAGGAAAGCATTTAAGTGATTGTGTAGCATTTTGATTTTGGTGGGAGAAGAATTGAAGGGCAGGAAAAATGGAAGTTTTCAACAGAGCAAGGGCTCAAAAAATTTTTTGAATTGCATGGAATAAAAAAAGACATTTATTAGTCAGTTCTAATTGAGAGAGATGATAAAAAAAATATATAAAAAATACCGGTCAATCTTCCCCCCAAAAAAAATCAATAAATAAAGGGTCACCCAGATATTTTAATCATCCAGGAGGAGGCAGAGGAGGAGGAGAAGGGGGGGGGGCTGACCTGGGGAAGGGTGATTGGTGATGGGCAATGGAGGAGCAAGGAAGGGGGGGATGGCCTGAGTAGGAGGAGGGGCAGGGGGTCAGAGTTGTTGTTTGATTGGTTTCTAATTGATTGATTTCTAATTGATTGATTTCTAATTGATTGATTTCTAATTGATTGATTTCTAATTGATTGATTTATAATTGATTGATTTCTAATTGATTGATCAATCAATCAATCAGGAGGAGGAGGAGGGGGGCTGACCTGGGGCTGGTTAAGGGGCAATTGGAAATGGCCTGAGGAGGAGGAGGGGCAGGAGGCTAGCCTCATTTATCAGTCAATCAATTGATCAAAGGAGGAGGAGGGCAGGGGGGGAGGTTACTTACCTAGACCAATTGATTGATTGATTGGGAGCAGAAGCAGGAGGAGGAGGAGGAGTGTGAAAATTATGGCCAGAAATTAGCTTAGTGGCAGGAGTAGCATTAATTAAAGCAAAAGAAATGCTGGAAATCTTGTGTCTATAAAGGCTAATGGGCTCTCACAATGGGGAAATATGTTGTAAAATTGATTAGATGAATTTGATTGGATATGGAAAACAGCAGGGAGACGGCTCCTTAAGTACAAAAGATTTGCCCTCATCTGGGCTCATGTTACAGCAAGAGAAAAGGCAACCATTCCGCCCTCAAAGGGCTCTAATGGCTTTAAAACAAGATTTGCATGGTTACATACCAAGGCAGGGGCCCAGTTGGCCCAAATCAGCCCCTGTGGCTGGTGGAAATGCCCCTGGTTGGACCTATACAGTCCAACCGGCATGGCTTGGCCCTTTTTTCCCCTACTAACTACCATTCATTGGTTAGTTATGGCTTGGGTGCTTTCCATGAACCCCAGCCTATCACACCAGCCCCTCCTGGGCCAGTGGGTGTGTCACTTACATCAATTGGAGAAGCACCCCTCCAGGGAGGGTGGCTTGGTGCTACTCACACACCAGGGGAGGGTGGCAGTCTGTTTGACATGCATGCCCCCCCTCTAATATCACATTTTAGGGGAGAGGTAATGAAATCCCCCCCATGGATGTCAAGTACTGCCATTGCCGCTAAAACCACATTGGTTGCGGTGGAAGTCTCAACTAACATTAGATGGGGAGGGTGATCAGGTCCCCCCCTCATTCTTGGTAACAAAGAGTTACCCTGAGGAGCTGGTCAAGTCCCCCCCAGGGTCATTGCTCCTGCCTCTTGTTAAAAGGGGGGGGGAGATGGCCCCTTGCTTGGTGGGGAGGTGATAAGGTCCCCCCCACTGCTGGTCACCTTTTTGCAACCAGCCTGGTCCTGTTGTTTGCCTCCTTGCAGAGATGGAGGTGAGGCAATGGGCAAGGGGGGAAGAAATATTGCTCCCGCCACCGCTGCCGCAACCCAGGCTGGTCGCAGCAGCCCCTTGCGTGTGGCTGCAACAACCAACAGGGGTGGAGTGACTCCATATGAGTCACTCTGCCCCCCAAAAATGGCCTCACATGGGCTGTTGGGCCCATAAATGGGCCAAACACAAGAAACAGCGGCCCAAGCGGGCCACAACAAGGGAAAAAACTCCAAAGGGCCTTCCCAGCCCAAACACGTCAAATGACTAATTTGGAAGGCCAACCCGGCTGGAAAAGTATATCTAAAATGAACCTTGGGCCAAATAATGACCATCATGGGCCATTTGGTTGGGGTGGCCTATCCATCCCAACGGGCCCATGATGGCCCGTGTACCAAATGAATTATTTCACATTTTTTGAGGCCAGTTTCCTAAAAATGTGACATCCACACAGGGCTGTATGGTCTGTGTGATTGTCCAATGGGACGTAGAGGCCCATATGTGCATCCCATTTGGATTAAACCTATACATAGCACACACGTGTGAGTGCATACATATTTTAACAAGGAGGACCGGGTGGGAATTTAAGGTGATGGTGGATGGTGAGGAGGAGGAAGGAGTGGAGAAGTGGTTTGGTGAGGAGGAGGAAGGAGTGGACCAGTGAGTTAGTGAAGTGAGGTGGGTGTTTTGGTGAGTTGTGAGGTATGAGGTGGATTTTTTTTGTTGTTTTATCAAAATCCACCAAAAAAAAAAAACCAACTCAGCCAAGGATTCTTGGTTGTACAACAAAAAAAAATACTGTTGTTTTATTTTTGACCTATTTAAAAACTGTATGCCACTAATAAAAGTGAGCAAGTGTGAGGAGTAGAATCTGATCTCTCATGGCAGAAGATGACAGAAAAAATGAGACAGGGATGATTTGAGGAGGATTGGGAATATTTTCTTCAAATATTTTGTCCCATTCATCCTTGATGTTGGCCAGAAGCTTGTGAAGGATTACACAAGTAATAATCCAGTTGATGAGGATCTTCATTTCTTTGGGATTTTTAAGCTTGTTTTGCATTTACCTTAAGCTGGCCCATCTTCCTTTCAGGAATCCTATGGCATGCTCTATCCAAACTTGTGATTGGGAAAGATGATATCTGGAATCAGTTTTGGCTTGATTGTTGGATGAAAAATTGTGGTATGATGGAACCACATATTCCCCGCTAGCATAAGCTGAATTGGCCAAAAGGTATTGATCCTGCCCAAAATAGTTCTCTGGTTGTTGGGCAATCCACATTCAATTGAAAACATATGAATTGTGAGAATAAACTGGAAGGCCAGCATGGAGGGATATGAACTTCTTGTTGTTATCACAAAAATGTTTTAGTGCCACAGAGTATCTATAAAAACAGATAAAAAAGATTTTTTCAGTGTGTTATCAAATGATTTGGAAAAGAAATGAATTTATTTCCTTTTTCCAATTAAAATAGTGGTGGCCATCTAGCTTGGGTTTTTGAACCAAGGGTATAGTTGTTCCATCAAAAAAATAAATGCAACCAGGAAAGCCTTGAGTTTCCATTACTTGAGATATCCCCTTGCGTTATTCTCTTGTGGGCCAAAAAAGGACTGAGTGAGGGAAAGATAGGATACCAATCATGACTATTTGGGTGTATAAGTCCATTTCTCCCTAACCAACTGAGAATAGCTTTTCTAATCAATGAATTTCTGCTCCATTTCCATTTGATCCCAATCTACAAAGAGCAACGGCCATTTGGATAGCTGGATTGCATTAGAAATTCTGAGAATTGTTCTGGCATATTTGGTGGTCTTCAATTATCTCCAAACTTTTCATGAATGAAGGAAATAAAGTTCAGAAAAGTTGCTTGAAGCTTAAGTTGGGGAGTAGATGAAGCTTTTGACTTTCATAAATAGGGTTGTGGAGAGTGTGTCTTTGTGGAACCATTTACCGCTTTTCCAATACAGAATTCAAATCTAACAAAGTTGATTCCAAATCAGAGTCTGAATCAGAGTCAAATAATAAAAAAAGTTCAGTCAGTTTTTTTGTGTTTTCAAATTTCTTCTGGGAAGTTTGATTGTACATGTTGAGAAAAATGGTGATATGATGTGGGGGGATGAAAAGATGACGGGATGTTCATGAAGAAATGGAGAGAAGATTTCTGTGATGCAATGGAGATGAGATGTTTATGATGCATGGAGATGGGATTGGTATGGATTGCTGAGGTGGAGGTGTGGATGGGTGTTTTACATGTGGTGGTGCATAAATTGCAGGTTTGATGTTTAAAATCTACCATTTTAATGAAACATGCCATTTTAAATACACTAGTTAGGGGGTATTTCCATTTCAGGAAACCTCCATTAAAAATGGCAGGTTTGGTAAAAAGAAATGACGGGTTTGCTAACTCTGATACACCCTATCCAATCTGAAAAATCACCAAAATAATGATATAGATCCCTTTCAATGTTTTTTTGAACATTCTGAAAGCTTAAATAACCAACAGAAAATTAATTCAAAATTCAATGGCCAATTTTGTTTTTCAAATGTAATTTTAAAGGTTTCATGATGCTTCAAAAATTACCAAAGATTTTTCATAAGGGTTTCAGACTCCTAGCTACAGGGCTGCAGCGTCAAAATTTCAAAAAAATGAAATCTTGAAAACCCATGAAATAAAGGATTTTTCTGTGTGAGGGTGAGGTTGCAAAGACGTAAAAATCTGTGAAATAAAGGATTGGGAGTTTGAGAAAAGTAATTCCAATTATTTTTTATTTGGGGAAATGTTGAATTTGCAACCCCCTGCAACCTGTTCACAACCCAAAATGGGTTGCGTGGTGCAATTCATGACCCATTTTGGGTTGCAAACAGCCATTCATATCCATTTGCTACTCAGGTGGGTTGTGAATGGCCGTTTGCGACCCAAAATAAATTTTGAATGGCCATTTGCAACCCAAAATGGGTCTCAAACCGCGCCATGCAACCCATTTTGGGTTGTGAATTTCAAAAAAATAAAAAATTTTAAATTTAAGTTATTTTATTTTATTTATGTATATATATATTTTTGATATTTTTATTTTTAATTTAATTAATTAATTTATTATATATATATATATATATATTTTTAATTCATCTTATTTATTTATATTTATTTATTTATATTTATTTATATTCATATTTTTAATTTAATTAATTAATTTATTATTTATTTATTTATTTCTTATTTATTTATTTATTTATTTATTTATTTATTTATTTATTTTTTATTTATTTATTTTTTATTTATTTGTTTATTTTTTATTTATTTAAATATTTTTTATTTATTAATATTTTATTTATATTTTTATTTTCAATTTAATTGATTAATGTATTTTTTATTTTTTTTTAAAAATCAAAACAAGAAATAATAGATAAAGAATACTAAAAAATTTTTAATATATATATATATGTAATATGAAAAAAGGTTGCAAACAATAATTGGAAACTCAGATGGGGTGCAAACAGCCATTTGCAACTCCAATGGGTTGCAAACCGCGTTTCGCGCCCATTCCCAACCACAGGGTTGCAAATTTAACATTTCCCTTTTATTATTATTATTTTAGGGTAATTTTAAATTCACAACCCATTTGTGTCATTTACACAACTCAAATGGGCTATGTGGCATTCTACAGAAATAAAATCAAGTTTTGTACAGGCTTCACAACTAAATTTATTTGTGTAGCCCTCACAAAATGGTTTGGTGTTGTGTGGCACCGCACATGACTACGTTTGATTTTTGTGGGGTTTTACACAAATCAAATGTAGTTGTTTACCCAGTTATAACTGCCTTCCCAGTCAGAAACTTCATGAAAAGTAACCAGAAGGTGCAAAATCTTTTTCCTACAAAGGCTTATTATCATTCATTTCTGGAGGTGAAAAAAAAACAGATAAAAAGTTCAATCAAATCTATTAGTTAGAAAAGAGAATTTGTGATATGAGAGTGATATTGGAAAAACAATGGGGAAGTCCCAAGACAACCAGGTAGCCTCAAGAAGTCTCACACAGACCCTGGGATTTATTTAAGTGCAGGTTTGTCCATGCCAACGCATATTTTGAAATCTGAGGATGCAATCAAAAATAAAATTCAGCTTAATGTTCCTAGATAATGATTAATTTGTGATCCACCTTAGCAGAATATTTTTAATCCACTGGCGGTAGGCATCCTTGACAGTATTTCAAGATTCCTTGGGTTCCTTTTAAGTTAAATTGTGCTTTGTTTTAAAGCAGCTACCATAGGGGTCTTTGAAGCTTAGCTTATTGGAGTTATGTATTGGCCCCCATTGGTCAAATGGGCTGTGTAGGTCCCTACACAACTCCCACACAAATGGGGGCTTTGAATTTATCATTACGCTTTTTTTATTTTTTATTTTCTATTTTTCTATTTTTTATTTTTCATTTTCTGTTTTTTTTTTTTATAGGGTATTAATTTTCTCATGGGTGAAACCCTTTAAATCAAACATTTTCTTCATCTGTGCAACATAACTCCTCCACAGAAAAATGCTTCATTTCATGGGTCTTTCAAGGATTTATTTCTTGATAAATTTTATTCTGCAGCCCTGTAGCTGGGTGTCTCAAACCCTCAAAAAATATCTTTGGTAATTTTTGAAGCATTGGAAAACCTTAAAAAATTAATTCAAGAAATCAAACAATTTGAAAAATTCAAAATTGTCATGGCATTTTTGGATTCTTTTCTTTGCCTTTTTAATTTATTTATTTTTGTGATTTAAGCTCTCAGGAAGTTAAAAAAACAAACAAAGAGATTTTTAAATTTTTTTTTGTGATTTTTTGGATGTATTCTTACACCTTCAAAAATTAATTCAAAAAATAAAATAAAATGAAATAAATTTCTCATGGCGTTTTTGAATCATTTTATTTGCTTCATTATTATTTTTTTTTAGTTATTTAAGCCCTCAGAAAGTTGAAAAAACAACCAAAGAGAGTTCTAATATTTTTTTAGGGATTTTGTGGATGTATTTTTGGCCTCCAAAAATCAAATCCAACTTAAAAACACTTCAAAATCGCACCAATTCTAATGTTTCTTTTTCACATCTGGCATCAGAGTTTCTCTTGGTTTTTTAAAAAAATCTCAAACAGAATCCAAAGATGAGACTGAGAATTAATCTGAAAAATTTTCACATTTTTTACCCCTCAAAATATATATCACAGTAAAAATAATTGGAAATAAAAGGGGTAGTATGTATTTTTCATTTCAATTTTTTCATATTTTGATACATACAAAGGAAAGATATTGTGAAAAAAATTAAATATTATTCAACTATTATTTGTTTTATTATTCTGCTGGTTTGTTTTTCAGGGAAAAAAACTCATTACCAAGATCTAAATCTTTCTTAACAGTTGTTTTTCAAGATTTTAAATTATTGGCCACAAATCTTTTTCAAAGTTGTTCTAATTTGGGTGGTGGCCATGATCAGAATTTACCTTGGAGGAAACTATATTTTTGAAAGTTTCTAAAAGAATAAAGAAAATATCAGAAAATTTTGAATTTTCAGTGAGAGGCTAATTGAGCAGAGAATAAGTGCAAGGCATTTGAGAATAAAATAGAGCCACCGGACACTTAAATGTTTCAGCAAGGAGGAAAACATAGAATCAAAGTTTCATCCACATTTTTATGGGAGCTGTGCCAGAAATGTGGTTCAGTTTCCTTCTAAATTCTTGGGTAATTTCACCCCATTTTTTATGCATTGATCTTGGATCCTTGAAAATTTGGTTTGAATCAAGCTCTTTGACCATTTCTTTCCTTAATTCAATTCAGTCTTCTGAATTCCTCCCAAAAAAAATGGCTGCTTGTCTAAATATACCTTATCCATCCCCTATGACATCTTTACCACGTGATATACGTGGAATTTCTGTTTTGGGATAAATAAAGTCTTTGTATTGGAACTAAAAGAAAAAATCAGGATTATTTATAATAAGATAAGTTTTAAAGATAGAAATCACTTGATAAATTGAAAATTGGTAAAAAATATTGGAAGAAGAATAAGATAATGTTGAGTAAATATGGATGAAAAATCAAAATGGTGATGCTAAATTCACGGCTACAGGGATAAACCTGGGCCCTGCAGACCCCACACAATTTAAGTGTGGTTGGGCTGTACTCCACACAGCACCAGGCTGCCATGTGGCGGCCGCACAACTACAAGTCTGGTGGGAAAAACAAAAAAATAAAAAAATAAAAAAAATAAAAAAATAAAAAAATAAAAAAATAAAGGGTATAAAATAAACCAAAATAAACTAAATAAAAATACAAAAAAAAAAAAAAACAGAAATCAACCAAAGAATGAAAAAAAGTCAATTTTTTGGTTAAAAAACAAAAAAATAAGTATAAAATTAAAAAAAAGTAAAAATAAAAAAATAAAAAAAAAATAAACAATGAAGACACCCAATAGGTGGTCCTAAGATTCAAGTAAAAAATTCAAGTCAAACATGACTATCCCTAAAGTCAAAGAGCCAAAAAATTCAAGAATTCTTTTGAACAGCCCTAAATTTAAATTTCCCAAAAAAATACCAGTCTTTTGACCAGCCAAAAAATACAAGAATTCTTTTGACCAGCCATAAAGTAAAAACACCAAAAAAAAACAAGTTCAAATTGTGTTAAGCTGATCCCATTACAAGCTTAACAAAATTTAATCTTGTGATGGGATCAGCCCAACACAAGTTGAACTGACTTACCATTAAAATACCATTTAAAACACTAATCATAATTATTTTAACTCAAAACACTCAACATAATGATGTTCAAAATTTGATAACCCTTTATACTGATAGAATTAAAATATCAGTATTTTATAATCAACCCAAATAATGAAATTAATCTATAAGTTAGAATACAACTCAAGTTGACCTTTGAGGTGATCAACCCAACAAACTGCTTTTTTAGAAATCATGGAATGTGGTTTGGAAACTATGGGCGGGATTGGAATCAAATCTTCCTTAAGTACAAGCAGGAACCAATGGTTATTTCCAAAAAGGCAAATGAACATAGGATCTGATTGTTCTTTTACACCCATTTTCATAGGAGTAAAAGAAAAACATGTTCCAATGAAATCAAACAAATTGGTATTCCATAAGTATCAGCTATTATTTGACCCATGTCAAGCTTTGAAAGCCATTTAAAAGAGGGAATCTTTTCATTGATTTCATTGACATAAATTCTTTGTTCTATCTTTTCAACATCTTTACTGCTGCCAAGGATCATAGAATAGAACCCCTTATTTTTCTTCAATGTTTCAAGCATTTCTTTCTAAACTTTAAACCATCCATCCTTATCATACCCAAGTGATTTAGCAATGACTCTAAAAACACAATTTCCATAGCCAACTGGGTCCCAAACCTCACCCAAGAACTTGGGTAAGTTCTCAGGTATTTGATTGAGGTAATTTACTTCCTATAGTCAAAAATTTATCAGCCAAAATTTTAATCTCATTAAAGGAATCACCACTCACAAAATATGAGCTTCTGTTTGACTCCTCCATTGCGTCTGCTTCATCCTTTGAAAAGGAATTGGGTCCCAACAGCACCAAACCCAATGAACTTTCAGAATCTTTCACCAAACTATGAAATTTATATGAATAGCCTGACTTGGACTATAAACATTTCTCAATGAGCTCATTAAGCCAAAAAAATGAACCTTTCAAAAAATAAAAGACTTAAAATAATTGTTCTTTTATTCTTTTGTTCCCTTTCACTTCTCTTTGCCCGCTTGAGTTCCTTTTCAATGTGTTCAAATCAAGAAGGATCTTGCTGAGTATCTGTCAATTTTGGACAGCCTCTGCTTGATTGCAAGAATTTAGGTTCAAGCCTTGGCTTTGATCAATAATTGGCCATCTCCTTCATCAAGTGCTTCAACAGCCCAAAATAATCTTCATCAGAATGATTCAAGATCATTGCATTGAGATTCTCATGTAACTGAGAATTGTTGAGCAGTTCATAAACATCAAACTTTAAAAATTCAAAAGGATCAAATATTAGTCAATTAGGAATCATCATTTTAGTCAAGTAGGAATCATAATTCAAAAATCATTCATCAAAAAGCATTTATCACAAAGTTATTTCAACAATCCAACTTAAAACAACTTAAAGAAATAGAACTGAAAGGGTCATAATCCAACCTCCACTGAGGATGAACATCTTCAGGCACAACAAACCTCTTGATGCTGGTAGGTCCCCTATTTGGTGGAAAGAGGGAAAACCCATATTCATTGAGTATGACTTGGTGCACACTTCCCCATCATTGTTTGGATTTAACCTCTCTAATTGATTCCCAACAAGTTTGATCGCTTGTAAAGACATGTTGTATCCCAATGGTATTAGTTCAGTAGGAAGAAATATTCCAATTTTTATTCAAAAGTTGTAAAGCGCAGCCTGAACCAATTTAATTTGATTCAAAACTGTGCCCTCTAGTTTTTTTCAAAAATCCAAAGTGTTTCCCAAAAATTTCACAAGGAACTGTTTGAGAGTAGCATGGGCCCCTTTAACCCAAAACATTGTTTTATTTCCAAAGTCTGAGTTTTTGCAAGTACAAGCCATTACAAACGTCTCTTTGATATGGAAGATATTATGATCTATATACTCAAGTACATCCTCAAGGTCTTCCAAAAAACACTTTATACAAGTCATAATGTAAGCAACCCAAAACTAGGAAGATTAACAGTAGAGTCAGTGATTTGGCACTTACTCTAATTTCCACATGATTGACCTCTGCCCCCTCCTTGGTTTTTGAGGCCCCATACTTAGCCCACAGAGACATAAAGCTTTGCCACCCTTCAATGTCATTATTAAAGCGCACTTTACTGTGTGCTTGTATGTTTTTAGAAAAGTGCAATTGACAGAACTGCCTTGTTGACTCAGGGAATGTTTGTTATAGAGAAAAGATCAAAGATTTTTCATGTCCATCACAAAGAATTTGAGAAGTCTCTCAGGATCATAATCCAACTCCTTTAATGCATTTACAGAACAACTGTAGAACTCAAATGTTTCTCTTGTTATAAAAACAAGAGCTTTTGTGAAATTTTTCTGGTTGGAAGTAATTCCTACAATGTGCAATAGGGGGATGTTGTAATTATTTGTCTTATAATTACAATCCATCTTAGCTATATTATGGAATTGCTTGCAAAGCTTTAAATGACTCTGGGTGATCCAAGAATAGGGCCTCCAAGTGACCCTCACCACTGAATTTTGCTTGATGAACCCAACCTGAATTACCAAGTTGTTCAAAGAGGACCACCATAACACTTTTTCCCTTCAGTTCTTCAAGCGCTACCTTAATCTCAGTGTTATAGATTGTTTGGCCATCAACATATTTGCCACCATCAATCTTGCTCAATTTTCTTTTGAGTTGAATTTTATTGAGCCCATCATTCATTCCTTCTTTTAGATTGTCTAAGGATACCCCAGAGATTCTCCTCAGGTAAGGATGCACTGAGGGGTGTGGAGATGGTTCATGGTTATGTTGATCATTCTTGTAGGATATTTGCCACAAGGAATCCGCCTCTGTGTGACTAGCACGGATTAAAAAATTGCACCCAACCTTCCTTGTGTGATTTAGCCTTGACCATTCAGTGAGCAATTTCCCAGAGTACAAACCATGTCTATCACAGGCTAAATCCACATATTTATCACACTTTGAATTGAAAACTGTTAAAGGGTAACCATGCTTCATTTCCCATGTTTAAAAATACATTGGTGCCTCTTCCCTAGTAGGAAAAGATTTAACAGGAGTTTGGGAAAGTGTGTCTGTCATGGTGAAATAGTCATAGTTACAGTTTCATGGTTATATTGATGGCATGCACTCCATCAGTTTCAACCAAATTAAATACAGCAAAGACAATTAATTCTTAAAATTTTATTCAGCCCCAGAGGTCATTTCCATTTGTGAAACATTTTTTTCCTCAATTGTCACCCTTTATGAGTATAGAATTGGGGCTTCCAATGATTCATTACCCAAATCCTTCTTGTCCGCAGATTTGTTCATTGCACAAATGTAGTCCTTGAACGCAGCCATGTTAAAAGGAGGGATTGCCACTGTTTCCATAGTGCAAACAAAATGCAATGCTACTTCAGTATTCACTTCAAATTTCAATTGAACAAAGACCAAGTTTGCTCACTTTCAAGTTGAGAAAGATCAATTTTATGGGATATTTTATTTGCAGTTTCCTATAGTAACACTTTAATTTCAATTGATTTCACTTTAATTTCACTTTAGTGTCACTTTATGATTGCTAGATGTGGAACAAAAGTCCCACATAGTAAGTGTTATTCCAAAATTTGGGTTGATGGAACCCAAATGTGGTCCAGGGGGACCCAAAAAGTTTGGCACGACCCCAGGGGGCAGTGTACACCCGGACATGGCTCAAAACCACCGTGTATGGGGTACACGGCTCAAATATGCTGTGTAAGGGGTGTATATGGCCCCCTGGGGGTTGCGCGTGTTTGAGAAGGCGCCTTGGGCACGTCTAGACGCGTGTTCTGCCCCGCAAGCACGTCTTGGACGCGTGTATGGGCCCCCACGCATCCATTGGGCTGTGTAGGGCCCTACACGACTCCCACATGACTGGGAGTTGTGAATTTAACATCTCCCTTCCTGAATGGGTTTAAAAATGACTGATGGTTTTGCTTTTTGAAAGGTTGAACCTGATCCAGTGCTCAATTATTATCAATTGTTTGAGAATCTCAGTTTCATTGTTATGGGAAAACTTGAAGAAGTCAAAGTGGAACTTCTAAAGTCCCTGTTCAATAATTCAACAAAATTTTTTGCTTAGCCAAGGCTCAAGCCAAATTTCTTATGTTTCAGCTGCGTTTGACCCAAATTGAAAGGCATCCATTTTGAAATTGCAAGATTTGAACACTTTTAAAAGTAATTTGAGAGGAAAAGGAAGGTTAGAAGGTCACCAAAAAGACCAAAATCTTTATGCCTTCTGTTTTGAGAAGTTTTCATTTTGATGGTTTAATGAACCAATGTTGATATGATGTTTATGTTCCATGTCCTCAGGCCCAGTATCTGAATTTCATAGTTCAGAGGAAGAGATCAAAAGTCAATTAGGCTTCCTTGATTTGGAAATTGAATCCTCTTCTGAGGAAGAAGACAGGCAGTAGAACTCAACCAGAAGCTCATCTATGGTGAGTATTGATTTCATTAATTTTATTTGAATGGTGGCTAATTGAGTTTTAATTTTTGGAACCAAAGGTGAAACAACTCAATAAAATACCTGAGACATTACATAAGTTATTGAGTGAGGTTTGGGATCCTGTTGGTGATGGTACTTTTGAATTTAGAGTCATTTCTAAATTACTTGTGTATGATGAAAATGGATGTTTCAAATTCCAAAGGAAAGCAATATAAATATTCAGTAAAAATAAGGAATGATATTCTAAGATCCATGGTGAAATCAAAGATCTAGAAATGATCAAAAAAATATTTGATGTTAAAGAAATAAATGAAAAGATTCCCACTTTAAAATGGCTTTCAAAGTTTGATATGGTTCAAATAATAGCAGATACTTATGCAAGGCCAATTTTTTTGGTTTTGTTGGATTCAGTTTTTACTTATACTCCTATAAAAATGGGTTTAAAATAACCATCAGAGGACATCTTCATATAATTTGTTAAGAATAACAAATGTTTTCATTCATTAATTGAGGGAGATATGATTATAATCTTGCCTGCTGTATCAAAAAATTCTTCTTTTACTTCAAAGATAGCTTCTGGTTGGGTTGATTTTCTTAAAAATAAAACTTATTTGTATTCCAATCTATAGATATGTGTGGCATGGCTCACAACCCATAGTTGTGAACAGTGCCACACAACCCATTTTGAGTTGTGTACAGGGTGTGTAGGGTTGTGAAATTATAACAGCCAATGATGAAATTTTTCATATTTGGAATAGACCAACTGATTCCTTTCTTTCTGGAAAAGCTTCCATTCATACTCAAATTTGGAGTTCTTCCTGCAATGGCTTTATATATTTTTGAACATGTTCCAAAGAAAAATAAGATGATGAAAAGAAGGAAAAGATTTTTAAATGGAACTAATTAATTCTTGTTCTTTTTCTGTCAGAATCACACTGGTTTCTTAATTTCTAAGATTTAAAGAAGTTGAATGAGTGCTAATTCATAGTCATCTTTTTTTCTCTTGAAATAAAAAAACTCATCAACTGAGAAATTTGTTGAAAAATTTTTCACCCCAACAACATGAAGAAGGGGAATTATAGAATTGTTTGTTTTATATGTGCATTCCATCATGGGAAGAGTAGGAAAACTTACAAAAAGCTTGATAGAATGGGGGCATAAAATGAATAAAGAATTTATGTGTCCGTCCAAATTCTCCATTTTTTAAAACAAAAAAAGAATTTAAGAGTTCCAGTATGAGGGCTTCAATGGGATATTTGTAAGCAATAGATGTTTTTTGAATTTTTATATCTTCAATTTTACAAGATATTGAGATTGTTATGAAAAGGAGATGAGGGGTATTTTATGAAAAAATTGGAAATTTTTAAAGGGGGAATGCAAGCATTGGTTAAATTTTCTACAGTCTCCTGTTGTTTGCCTTGCATTCTTCTGTTGATTTTATGAGTTGAAGTATCATTCAAAGGGGGATAGGTGCGGTCTGAACATATAAGCTTAACCTGCCAGAGATCCAATCTTTTAAAAAAATTTCCAGATGATGGGAAAGAAAGATTTTTATCTCTTGATTTTGAAAACATCTTGTTATCTTTTATAGTTTGAAATTCCCCTGATTTACAACATTGATATAGGTAGATATTTTTCTTGCAATTGGAAAATATCACATATGGAATATCAATTGGACTTTTCCAGAGATTACATGGCATCAAATAGCTCCTCCTTTTGATTACATGATACCTGAGGAGGAGGGTCCAGAGGGGTTAAATCAGAATTTTGAGAAGATGAGGATGGATAAAGAGAATTTTTATGCCTAGTTTGATTAGATGAAATAATGGAGGATGGTCCTGAAGAAAAAGTTCTGAAAATTGGGTGGATGGTTTCCTTGAGAAATTGTGAAAATATATTATATTTTTAAAGAAATGAAGTGCAGATAGGAGTTGATACTTCAGAAAGAAATTGAGCAGAAATTTAGTAAAAAGATGTATGCAGAGACTTGATTTAGGAGAGAACAGATTTTTTGGAATTATTTATTGATTTTTATTGATTAATTGAATATTTGAGGTGAAAAGTTGAAAATTTTCCAAAAAAATTATTGAGGAGATAAATATTATAATTTTTGATGGAAGATTTGAATTTGAATTGAGAAGGATTTGTTGGTCAGGTTTAGAGTGTTGAGTTATTGAACTGATATGTGGCAATGAATGATGGGTGGTTAGTGGTGTGGTGATGATTGGAGTGGAGTGGTAATGATTGGAGTGGAATGCAGTGCAGTGGAGTTTTTTGGTGTGGATTGGTGGGGTTTGGATTTGTGTTGTTTAGATTTGTGTTGTTTGGATTTGTGTGGTGTTGAAGTGTGGTAGTGGTGTGGTGTGGTGGGGGATGATAGGTGGTCAGAAAAGGTGAAAGTTGTGGCTTAGAACATGACTGGAGTGCTCCAAGATGGGAGGAGGCCTCTGGAAAAAATTCAAATCCCTATTGAATTTATGCGTGCCAAAGGGCTCGAAACAGGGGAACACAACCCAAAAGGGGTTCATTGTGATTTTTTCTGTTTGGTTTTTGAGATAGAAATAGTGCCTTAAAAATTACCAAAAAATGATTTTTGGAAACATTTGAAAGCTTTATTCAAACCTGTAGCTTTGGATATCTCAAATCATACTTTATTTTTCAGGAAAAAAATTATGAGAGGAAAAAAAAAGGCAGAACACCCCTGTTGTTTTGAATTTTTTTTCATTGTGATATATATTTTTGGGAAAAATGTGAGAAGTAGTCAGAAATAATTTCATTTTAATCTTTGAATGCTTTCCTAAATTTCTGTGAAAAAATTGAGGGAAAAATTGATGATATATTTTAAAAAAGCCGTTGAAATGGATGTGTTATTTTGAAGTGTTTTTGAATTGGGTTCAATTTTTGGAGGCAACCAATCCATCCAAAAAAATCCCCAAAAAAATATTTGAATTCTCTTTGATTTTTCTTCTAACTAGAAAAGGATCCATTAGTTCCATGTGAAATTTGATTTTTTATTCATTTTTTGAATGAATTTTTTCAGGTGTAAGAATAATTTGAAATAATGCAGGAAAATAATCAAAATCTCTTTGTTTTTTCTTTTCAATTTCTGAGAGCCTAAATCATCAAAAAAAAGCAAAATAAAAGGATCCCAGAATGCCATGAAAAATTTGGATTTTTCAAATTGTTTGATTTTTTGAATGAATGGTTTAAGGTTTTCTAATTCTTCCAAAATTACCAAAGATATTTCTTGAGAGTTTGATACCCCAGCTACAGGGCTGCAGCATCAAATTTTCAAAAAAAAAATTCTTGAAACACCTGTGAAATGGGCATTTGCCTCTGTGGGAGTTACTCGTCCAGATGAAGAAATCTGTGATTTGAATGATTGTGCCAATGAGATAATTGATGCCCTTTTGATTTTGATTTTTATTCTTTCATTGTCATTCTCATCTTCCTTTTACTTTTCATTTTTGTTTTCATTTTCATTTTGATTTTAATTTTGATTTTAATTTTAATGTTCATTGTGATTTTAATTTTCATTTTAATTTTTGTTTCCATTTTAATATTCATTTTCATTTTAATTTTCATTTTCATTTTCATCATCATTTTCATTTTCATTTTCATTTTCATTTTCATTTTCATTTTCATTTTCATTTTCATTTTCATTTTCATTTTCATTTTCATTTTCATTTTCATTTTTGTTTTCATTTTCATTTTCATTTGCATTTTTGTTTTCATTTTCATTTTCATTTTCATTTTTGTTTTCATTTTCATATTCATTTTTCACGCAACTTTCAAGAATTCATTTTCTTAAATTTTGACTGCGCAGCCTTGTAGCAGGGGTTCGCAAACCCCCAACCAGGATCTTTGGTAGTTTTGGAGCCATTAGAACCCCTTCAAAAATGCCATAAAAAATGAAAATATACCATAAAAATAAATTTTTGCATGGGTTTTTGGATCATCATTCTGGTTATTTTTACTTTTTTTTTTTGGTGATTTCAGCTTCCATAAATTTTGGAAAAAAAATAAAAGAGTCTTATCATATTTCTTTCATACTTTTTGGGATGTATCCTTTCACCTTAAAAAATTCCTTTGAAGAACATAAAAAATCAAAAAAATCAAATTTCTCTTTGGACATTTGAATCCTTTTATTTTCCTTTTGATTTGATTTCTTTGGAAAATTAAAGCTATAAAAAATTTCAAAAAAAATTCAAACAGCATTCAAATAATTTTTCCGATTTTTTGGATGTATTATTTTACCTTAAAAAATTCCTTCAAAAAAGCAAAAAAATCAATTTTCTCATTTGACTTTTGGATCCTTATGTTTGCCATTTTTACTTTTTTTTTTGGTTTTTCAAGCTTTGAGAATTTTAAAACAACTATTCAAGATCTTTTGATTTTTTTTTCAGAATTTTTGGATGTCATTTTCGACCTCTTAAAATTCCATCCAAAAACCAAAAAATTCAAAAAATTCACATTTCTCACTGGATTATTTAATCCTTTTGTTGCCCTACATAATTGTTTTTTTGGGTTATTCAAGCTTTCAGAATTTCAAATGCTAAAAAAACAGTTCATTAATAATTTTTGAAGATCATCTTCATTCTTGCATATACCTTACAAGCTTCATTCAAAAAATTAAAAATAAAGAACAAATATGGGTATAACTATTAAAAGTTATTCAACTATGATTGGTTTTATTTTTTTACTTGATTTTTGTGGAGGGAACAAAAACTCATTACCAAGATCCAAATTTCTCTGAAAAATGGTTTTCCAAGATTTTGAATCCTTTTTCACAAAGCTTTTCCAAAGTGGATCTCACCTGGGAGCTAGCCAGTGATCATACTTGAACTTTAATGAGACTATATGTTTGGATTCTTTTAAAATAATGAAGCAAATAGGGTAAGTTTTGGAATTTGGAGGGGGAGGGGATTTCAGAGGCAGATAATTGCAAGGAATTTAAGAGGAAAACAGAACCACTGGAAAATTATATTTTTCAGCCAGAAGGAAATCATGGCATGGAAACTTCATCCACATATTTATGGGAGCTGGGCCATAAAGTTGGTTCAGTTGCCTTCTTGCTTCTTGAAATTTTCACCCCAGATATCAAGCAGTAATCTTGCGTCCTTGAAGATTGGGTTTGAATCAAGCTCTTTCACAATTTCTTTCCTGACTACAATCCAGTCTTCTGAGATCCTCCCAAAGCAAATGGCTGTTGCTCTAAAGCCACAGCTTCCATCCCCTATGAACTCTTGAACATGGGAGATATGTGGAATGGCTGTTGTTGGGCAAATGGAATCTTTGTATTGGAACTAAAACAAAATATTGGAATTTATTATAACATAAAATATGGACTAAAAAATACTCACTTCTTCAATTGATACTTGGTCAAATATTCCAGAAGAAGAATAAGATAATGTGCAGGAAACCTAGATGAAAACCCCAAAATAAATCAGAAAAAATTAAAAAATGAGAAAATACCAAATGTACTTACTTTCTCACAGATTGTTGGGGCTGCTAATACCTTCCCCCCAGGAGGATTTTAAGGAGCATCACCATTTTCATTGGATAAATTTAGCCTCTTGATTCTTGTACCAGGATTTTATTCAGGAGAAGCAACTCGCTTATTCACAATGGTTCCAGATCTCTGATAAAGATTTTAATGAAAAAACTAATGAAAAATAATATCCAACAAATTAGCCAAAAATAAAAGAAAATGAAAGAACCATCTTAATTACATCCACATCTGGCAGCTCTTCATCTGCTGAATCTTCCACTTCATCCAAATGTGGCACCTCTTCATCTTCTGAATATTCCTCGTCAGTCAGAAATTCACTCTATGTTAAAAAAATGAGAAGGACTAATAAAAAAAACAACCCATTGCAGAAAAAATAAGTATAGTTATAAAATTATCTTTTCCTCTGATTCGTCCATCTTTTTTCCCTTCCCCTTCCCTTGGATGGCCTTGCACTTTCTTGAAACCTGAACACATAAGAACAAAAATTAATTATGAATGTTGATATATTTTTTTGTCCAAAAAATTGGTGACCAACCTTCAAATTTGCTATGAATTTCTTCTTTGGCCTTCCTCTCCTCTTGAATATTCAAAACTGGATGGATCTATCATGCTTGAGGACTGAGAAGTCTCCTTGAAATTATTGGCTGCTCCTTTGGGTCTTCCTCTGACTTTGGAATTTTGAGTGGAATTTTGCTCTTCAATCAGGGTAAGTTTATATCTTCCACTTTACAGCTTCATGCTTCCACACAGATAATATAGCTGTTACCCAGGTGGCAAATTTCTGATTGCTTCAAAAATTTTAGTGAAATATAGGTTTTATTTACTGTCTTTTGTTGGAACTTCAACTTTTTCTGAATCTTTTGTTGATTCAGGGTTCACAGTTAAATGGAGAAAGGAAAATCAAAATAAATCAGGACATTATTCATTTGAGCTTGAATCCCCCCCAAAAAAACATTTTGAAAGAGTTCACCCTTTCTGATGGCCAATTTGACTTTGTGGACACATGTTATACCCATGTAAGAAGATTAATCACAGTTGTTGCAATTGGTGGAAGAATCAGGAACTTGATGAGATGAATGAATAATTTAGAGTGCACAGTGGCTGATCTTTTCAGAAAGATGATCCAAACAGTGAGGAAAACCCATGAGATGCTTGAAATCTTGCTGAGAGGCTTCAATGGCTCTCTCACGGGTTTGGATGGTGATGGAACTGTAGCTTTTTTGAACTAAATTATAGAAAGAGACAATAGAAGAATTGAGCAATCTTTAATGTAGGAGTGAGAAGCTTCTATTCTTGCTTTACTTTTTTTTCCAAAGTGAAATTATTTGTTTTCCATATAGGAGACAAATTTTCTTTTTAGAGGAATCCAGTTTTCAAGAGGGTAGTCAGAAGTGGGAGGATTCTAGGACAGAGAAAGTTTTGTGAACTTTTTGTGATAGCTTGATTTGAATTTTGAATATACCAATTGATGCCATTATTTCTGGAATAGCTTCCATTCATCTTTAGATTTAAAGTGCTTTTTGCAATGAGTTTGAATATTCTTGAAAGTGTTCCAGACACAGAGAAAATTATGAAGAGGGGAAGGAAGGGAAAACTGATTAAATTGAGCTAATAAGTGCTTTTTCCATTTCTGTAAAAATAACACTAGTTTCTTTATCTTCAAATATTTCCTGAAGTTGAATCAGGGCCCAATCATAGTTTTATTTTTTATCTTGAGATAAGAAACAGAATGCAACTGAGAAGCTTCAAGCAGAATTTTTTATCCCAAGAATATGAAGAAGGGGCATTTCAAATTTGTTGGTTTTATATGTACAGTCCATCATAATGAGAGTAGGGAAAAGTTTGAGAATTTTTATGGAATGAGGGTGTGAAATAAATAATGAAGTAATTTTACCATCCAAATTTTTCATTTTGTATTAAAAAGAAGAATTCCTGAGTTCAAGTATGAGTACTTCCACAGGGGTTTTTCCATCTAGGGCATTTTTTTGTATTTGGGATTTTTTGTTTTAAATTTTAGGGAGATTTGTATGGATAGGTGATGATGAGCTTTGTATAAGAGATTTGAGGATTTTTCAAGGGGGAACTCCTGCTTTGGGTAAATTTCAGCCACATCCTTTTTCTCCCCTTGGATTCTTCTGTGGATGGGATGAGTGGAATAATAAATGGAAGATGGATGGTTGTGCCCTGGACATATAACCTTTACCACTCAAGAACCCAATCTTTTTGAAAAATTCCTTGATAAACTGAAAGGAAAATAGTTCTTTCTTGATTTTTTTCAATTTGGAGCTATCTTTTCTGGGTTTATTTTCCCCAGATTTATCACATTGGTAAGTGCAGGCCTGCTTCTTTCAATTTGATACTCTGGTAGATATGGCATATCCATAACACTTTGCCCATGTTGGATATTTTAAACACTAGTTTGATTAGATGAGATAATGGAGGATGGGCCTGGTGAAAAATTTGAAACAGTTCTGAAAATTGGGTGTTTTTTTTCTTGAGCCATTTGAAAATAGATTTTATTTTTTGGAAGTATCTAGAGTTTTAAGTTGTTTTGATGAGTGGCTGGTGGTGTGATGTGGTGTGGTGTGGTTTATGTGGTGTGGTGTTGTGTGGTGTTGTATGGTATGGTATGGTGTGGTATGGTATTGTCAGCCTCCTAGTTGCCAAGACCCTTGCTATCCTTTAGCTACCAGAGGTGATGGAATTAATAATAAATATATTATCCAATAAATGCAGGAAAAATCCATAAAATATTTGGATAAAGCTATTGCAAGTTCTATTGGTTTGGTCATGATTTAAGAAAATTAATCAATATTAATAAATTGATTATGAAATAAATTAATAGAGGGGCCACAATAATATTGGGGATCTTTAACACCTCTCTTCAGGGAATTCACTTTGAAAACACGTATACCTGGTTACTTTGGAACCTTTAATTTAAATTCTTAAAGGAGGTATTTCCCAAAGATATATAAAATATGTAGTGGAGTGGCTGAGCCTTGTTACCAAGCTTCCACAACAGAAAGAGGATGATAAAAATCATGGTATATTATTGGATCCTTTATGTACCTGTTTGGGACGTGCACTGATGGGTTAAAAATATTACTGGGGTTTAAAAGGTTGTTCAGCAGTTTAAATTGATAAAAAGGGTTTTGGGATGGATATTATCAATCAGACTAAAGCCATAAATCACTTACTTATCTCTTATAAGTATTTGATTACCTTGGAATGGTGTCTGGATAAAAATATAACTGGGTCTCTGGGTATCAACAGCCTCAAAAGAGCTCTATATTTATAGCTTTTTGAGTCCCAATTCTGTCCTTCTGAGGGATACAGGGGCTCAAAGGGACGGGTGCTAAGGCTAGCAGGGTAACCAGTGGTAGCCTTTCACGTTTTTTTGGTGCTTTAGCACGTGTAACATCTAATTCCACAGGGTATGGGAATTATTCTACCCTTTGATTGATGTTTTGACGTGTGAATAACACTAATCCATCCACATGATCATTATTTCATTAATTATCCTTAGTAAATATTTCAAGGATGTTAATAAGTTCTGTTATTTGAAATTCCTATGGGTAATCTGATTTCAGATGTTTTCTCATTATGTATTATCTGATGGGAGTAAAATCATAATATTGATTTTGCTCCTTATTTTTGAAATTATTTTGTTTTACTTGAAATAATTAATTAAAAATATAAGGTATGGGAATACATGAAATATTTCTACATAATCAGTTTCCTTAGTATGTCACGAACATTCTGATTCCTTGAAGTTCTCACAATTTCATATTTAAATTATTTTAAGATAATTTTCAAACTGTAGTTATTTTTTTTGAAATATTTGGTATTTTTATTATATTTTATAACAAATTTGTAGAAAGTTTATTTAAGTATTTTTACATAATTTTATGTATTTTTAGACTATTTTCTATCCACGGGGAAATTTATTACATATGCAATATGTCCCCTTCTTGGTTTTAGCACCTTTACGTGGTGCCTGGGCTTCTTGAGCCATCTGTCACTCCATCAGTCCATAGTCCCCTGGCTGCATACCTGTCAGATGCCCGGGGCTTTGTACATGGCTTTTCAGGGTACACGGACAGGGTGGCAGTGCTGCTGCTTAGCCGCGCGCAGCTGTTTTGGTTGCCGCAGCTGAGTGCAGGAATTGTGACAAATCAAATTTCTGCCCATAACTCCTCTAAATCACAGAATTCTTGGATTCTGACACAAAAATCACTTTGAAACCTATACGTGGGGTTTCACATGAAATATTAAAATGGCCAAAATCCCAAGGCCATGTCTTTTTCCAAATTTTCATAAATTATGTCTCTTTCCAAATTTTCATAAAAATTATCTAAAAATATAAGCAGTAGGAATTGGAGGTAGGTGTCAGTCAGGGACCCTACCTTAAATTTTATGTAGAATCATAATTTAAAATAATATTTTCAATGGTATTTCTCCTTTAATAAGATTTTTATTTATATATTTTATTTTGTTACTTTGCAGCTTGCTCTGCAATAGTAGAAAGCTGACAGGTATGGTGCGGAATTTTGTGGTGTGGTGTGGTATGGTATGGTAATCAGATGGTAAGGTGGGGGG